>CAODLS010709388.1:0-17818 GCA_948243855.1 Flueggea neowawraea
TTATTCTGTATTCTTCTATCGCCAGTTTTTCCTGACATATGTTAATGCATGCGGAACAGTATTTGATATTGAGGTCCCTTGGTGCTCCTGCTGTTCTTCTCTCTTTAGCCATTTAAGGAGTTTTTCGAGGGATTAAGGATACAAAAACTCCATTGTATGCTACAGGTGAGATAAAAAAAAATTCCAACCATATATATATTGGTCTTCATGTGTTAGTAGACAAGTCTATGATTTAACATTGTGTTACATTGTGTTAGACCCAATATTTATATTCGTGTTCCGCCTGAATGTCAGTGGTGCTGGCATTGCCCATGTTATCTCTCAGTAAGCTCTGCCTTGGTGATGATGGTGCATTCCATTTTTACCCCTTTTAATTTTTAGCACAAATCTCATATCTTATTTTCAGCGAGGAACAAATTTTTAATGCTTGGAATTGTTCTAGGTACTTAATTTCACTGATACAGCTGTGGAAACTAATTAAACATGTTGATCTACTACCTCCAAGCATTAAAGATCTACAGTTTGGTCGTTTTCGGAAAAAATGGTAAGATGTCTCATCTCCTATTTTCTGTTCAAATCACTTCCTTGTCTATTGATTTCTTTTCAATTTAAAATGCATTTAGTTCTTCAATTATTGATTGATCAGTGCAATGCCCTTTTCCTGTGATTCTGTTAAGGATTCCTGCTACTAATAAGTGTAATCGCCGCAATATTTTGTGTCACCATGGCTGCATCACTGGCCGCTAGACATGGGTCAACATCAATGGCTGCATTTCAAGTTTGCTTACAGATCTGGATGGCAACATCATTGCTTGCTGATGGGCTAGCTGTGGCTGGACAGGTAAGATGTGGATTTGCAAATGTCATGTTTGTTCTAAGCAAATTACCTGTATTATGTTGATATCTTCTGCATTACCTTCATGCATTTGTTCATTTCGAAGGCTTATTCACTCATTCGACTGTTGAAATATTAATGGTTGCTGTAGAAATTTGTATATTAGTGCTGTGTTTCATGCATTTGAGATCTTGAGATTAGTGATGTCTGTTCAATGTTCAGTGCATTATCTAGTTTTCATTTCTCAAATACAGCTATGGTGAGCTATCGCATCCAGAAAGATAGGAAAAAAATAAATATGTATCTATCTGTTAGTGTTTGCAGTTGTACTTTTATTTTGTATCTATCTGTATGTGGCTTCTAAAGTCGGGCCCTCCTTACAGTCAGATGTCAAGCAACTATTTCTGACCATAGGATGTATCACAGTATATCTGAGTTGTTAGATTTATAGAGGGTGTGAGAGAAAATACTTCTTTTTTTTACCGAATTTTAATAAATTAAATAAAAATAAATAAAATTAAGTAATTTATTAGTTATTTAATTTTATACTTTTTTATTTAATTTTTAAATTTTTTACATAATAATTATTTACCGTTTACATAATATTTTTTATTTTTTACTTAATTTTTGAACTTTTTACTTAATTTTAATCTTTTACAAAAATTTTAAAAATTAAGTAAAAATAAAAAAATTATGTAAAAGTTGAGTTATTTAATTTAATTATCTTTTACAAAATTTTTAAAAATTAAGTAAAAGCAAAAAAAATATGCAAAAATTGAGTTACTTAATTTAATTACCTTTTACTTAATTTAAGTAACTTTTAATTATTTTTTTTTACCTCTTACAAAATTTATAAAAATTAAGTAAAAGTAAAAAAAAATAAATAACTCTAGAGTTATTGGTAGCAAAAAATATGTCACTAAATAAAATATTTGTCGCTAAATACATTTAGTGACAAATAGTTTTTGCTGCCAATAACTCTATGAGTTAATATTTTTTAATTTTACATAATTTTTGTAAATTTTGGAAAAGGTAAAAAAAATTAAGTAAAAATTTCCAAAATTAAATAAAAGAAATTTAAATTAAGTAACTCAACTTTTACTTAATTTTTTTTTGCTTTTACTTAATTTTTAAAAATTTTGTAAAATGTAAAAATTAAGTAAAAGCTTTTGAAATTTAGTAAACCGTAAAAAATATTATGTAAAAGACTTGAAAATTAAGGTAAAGAAAATGAAATTAAGTAACTGATAAATTACTTAATTTCGTTCTCTTTTACTTAATTTATTGAAATTCGATAAACGAGAGAATATACTCGCTCATACTCCCTATAGATTCAACGACTCAGATTTATTGTGATAAGGTCAAAAATTATTGCCTGACCACCTGACTGTAAGGGGGGCTGACGGTAGAAGTCTCGTATGTTTACCATTAAAAAAATCGTACGGTCTTCATTTAAACATAGCGATGCTTTTCAATAGGCAATCCTTGCAAGTGCATTTGCAAAGAAGGATTATGAAGATTTTAGCCACAGCTTCCCGTGTTTTACAGGTTAGTAATGACCTTATTTCATATCGGTAATTTACTATTTCATTTGTTAAATTATTCAATATATTGCAGATTGGTATGATTCTGGGTCTTCTGCTATCGATCATTCTGTATGTTGGCCTACAGTATGTGGCGAGATTGTTTACCAATGATATTAATGTTTTGAAACTCATTAGCGTGGGCATACCGGTAATATTCTTGTTGTTCCCTTCCCTCCAACTAAAACAATGGTTTATTTTCAGTTGGTCTCTAGTGTTTCAGTAGTTTAGAATAATTTGGAACTAAATAACTTCATTTTCGTTGTGCCATTTAGTTTGTTGCAGTAACACAACCTATCAATTTCCTCGCCTTTGTTTTTGATGGAGTCAATTATGGAGCATCTGATTTTGCTTATTCTGCATACTCAATGGTAATTCTAGTATTCTACCGAAATAATGCTTACAATTTACTCCCTTGCACCATATTTAACTATCTCAACTTTTCCGTGTGCAGTTTTTTGTAGCAGTTGTAAGCATTCTCAGCTTATTTACACTATCATCTAGCCAAGGTTTTGTTGGCATCTGTTGCACTGACTATTTTTATGACTTTCCGTGATTTTGCCAGCTTTTTGAGGTAATAGTTAGCAGTTCCATTTATGAAATGTGCTATTCACAGTTTTCCAATAAGCACAATGTACGGATTTTCTCTCAGTTTTTTTTTTTAGTCAGGTTTGAACACCTCTTGCCTGTGTGTCTGCAGGATAGGAACCGGGATGGGGCCTTGGAGCTTTCTCCGGGTATAATCACTTTTCCGTATATTACTCCACCTCTTTCTTTTCTAGTTACAAGGGAAGTTATGCATCCCACAGCTTGAGTTAGCCTCATCTCTTTCTTTTGGTAACTCGTCTCGGAAATATAAGCTTCATTGTCGAGAGAAGGAATGAGAATTTGTTGGCAAAGGAACTGTATATAATGTTATGTTGCCGTAACAATGGGGATTACATAGTTAGGTTAGATCATATAATGTAAATTTCCATTGAAGTTACAAAAATATTAGAGATATCAAATTCGAAGCCGAAGGTCTATCATACTGAAGATGCTCTGCTGCTGTATTTAGCTTCCAAATTTTGTAAGAAGAGATTTTATCAATTTTGTAACTCATTTACATAATTATGTGGTTATTTTTAATGTCCATCTGATGTACTTTATTTTTAATGCCCATCTGATGTACTCGGATACATAGTGCATTCATATCTTCTGAGCATCACAAAAAAACAGCATTCTTGAAAATCCTTCAACGAACTCCATTCTTCCTCAAACTCCTTCCCAATTAGTCTATTGATCCACGAATTTCAGCTCCTCCACCGTACTGGATTTTTAATCCGGTGGATCACTTCCAAATCCTTGACTGATTCATCTTGAGGTAGCTCTGTTTGTTCACAAAATTCGTCATCAGTACCTTCATTCTTCCACTAAGAGGACCCGACTATTTGGTTAACTTCAAAGTGTAAAGGTGTTGATTCTTGATTGAACCACAACGGATTGCAACATTTTCGTTAAATTGTTTTCTTTTCCCTCAAATTGAAACTACTGTTTGTGCGTTTTATGAGGTTGGAAGCATCTAAATCAATCGACCATATCAAAGGAAAATAAAGTTTCATCTAACTTTGAGCTTTTTCTCACTGAAACCGAAATAAACAAAGTTTCAGAAGTACATTGCTTAAAGATTGAATGGCCTACAGAAACCAATAATTCCCCTAGATAAAATTATGAAAGAAAATGGAGCAAAAATATCATTTAATTTACATATACAACAACAACCAGGAGTTTGTGTTGTTTTTATTTCTTTTCTTTCAAAAAATCATAGCTAGCCAGAAAAGCCTCCAGAAACCAACAATTCCACTAGATAAAATTCACAGAACGGTTTTGTCAATTTAGGCCATTTAACAATTAGCTTTGCAGCAACTTGTTCCATGGAAGGACGAAATCTTGGATCACCAGTCAAGCAAGAAAGCGCAAGTTTTGTTGCATAAACCAGATTGCCAGAAACGTTGTTTGAAGGAGGCGAAAGGCGACTGTCTAATACATCCTTCAGCAGTGTTTGGCTGTCAATCGGCAAAAATGGCATTTGGTGGGTTCCTCCATCCTTCAAAAGTGCTTGTTGATCCATTGGCGAAGATGCTATTGATGGAGAAAGAACTGAGATGAGTTCGCCTGGATTCTTTCCCATCAATACTTCCAGTGCTACAACTCCAAAGCTGTAGACGTCGCATTTCTCGTCCAATTTCATTGTGTATGCAAGCTCTGCAGAATAATTTAAAGAAAGAAAGAAAATCAGAGCATGCTTTTCCGATTTGCAGAGAACAAAAATCATATCTTGCTTTTATGATCATCGCGATATATAGAAAAGCGTTATGCACCTGGAGCAATGTATCCAATGGTACCAGCGAATGAGCTCCATTTGGAGGAGTCGGGCATTAAGAGTCGGGGCTGTGCCGAAATCAGAGACATGAGCTTCATACTCCAAGTCCAAAAGAACATTATTGCTTGAAATGTCTCTGTGAATTATTGAAGGAGAGCAATCATGGTGCATGTAGGACAATGCGTTAGCCATTCCTTTATTCACATTTATCCTCTTCTTCCAATTCAATAATGACAAAGTCTAGCCAAGGTATTTTCTCCGTTAAATTCTTTTAGTTTATCACAGACACAAAATATAAATAGCAAACATTCAAATAGACAGAGTTAAAGTTAATGGTGACGCACTCCATTAACTCATCTATCCTTGTTTGATAGCCCCGGAAAGCTCTGCACACTATTTTTCTAACCACTAGACAACCCCTAGGACGCCATATAAGGTTTAATTTATGGCAGCAGTAAGAACCATTGAGACCCCATATCCTAGCCAGTGAAACCGAAAACGTTATAATTCATTTAAACCAGATTATTCAGTTCTATAATAATGAACAATGTCCAACACATAAATTCACGTTATTTCTTACTTAAATTAGAACTAATGTGATGCACTAATAATCCCAAATAACAGTATATTGTTCATCCAATCACACAATTGGCCGAATCATACAATCAACATAAACAATAATAAAAGAATTAAGGTACAGAAACTGAATAAATACTTAAAATATTTAATAACAAGTAAAACAATAGTCTCACAACCTTAGATGATTGAACTTCAAAGATACATCAATTAGAAAGAGGTTTAATTACACATAATAACGGAAGAAAGTAACCAAAGTTCAGTCATGACTGTTGTCAAACATCAAAAAGAGGAAGAAGAGGAAGCCACCAATAAAATAAAAGAGTATTTATATGTGGTTCCTCTCAAAACCTAATCCTAATATGAATAATAATGATAAAATAATAATAATAATAATAATAATGTAACTACAATTGTTTCAGCAGTAAAAATTGGTTAAAAACCTTCAGTCATGTCTATAGGGCTCAAATCCCGAGGTCCAATAATAAAAACATGGGCTTGATGTGAATAAGTAAAGCCCAGTATTCGTGCCCTCTACAACATGGTCATACCAAATTACAATCCACGCTGAAATATGCCCCAAAATAGCTCCAAATTCTTGTATTTCACTAACATTCCACCTATACCATCAAAGAAGCCAAAAAACATAAAAACACACGAATAATAACAATTCACAATGCAAAACTAACATAAAATGCAATATTAAATATGCTTAAAATACAACTTATCAACTTCATATTAGAATACTAATGATTTTTTTAAGTATTTTTCTGATATTTAAAACTTTTTACGATTGATATTGTTCAGCATGTCTTTTGACGTTAAGTCTTTTTGGTTTGACATTTGCTTGCCTTTAACTCAAGTTTGTTTATTTAAACGTTTCTGTTAATTTGCCAAATTCTCCTAAAATTGTAAGCACTTTAGTTAACTATTTTGAGTATGTCTTGAGAAAATTTTTCTGATCTTAATTTAAGTTTGTTTACTTAAATGTCTCTGCCAATTTACCAAATTTTTCCTAAAAGTATAAGCAAGTTAGTAAATTATTTTAAGTTGAGATAAGAAAATTTGTCTTCTCTCAACTCAAAACACTAATTATTGCTCTTTTATATTAAAAAAATTGAATCATTACATAAATTTTTATATCTTTTTATTTTTCACTCTACTACATTCTATTTCTACTATTAATTGTTAAATTTATTAAAAAAATATTTAATCCACATTATTAACTTTGTCAGAAGGAAATTTCAAGTTTTTCTAACATTTTGTTAGCACAATTACCACTTTTACTATAACTAGCGGAATACATGTGCTACACACGGTAAATTGTAATATTTTTGTTTAAATTAATAAAAAATATATTTTTTGTTTAAAAAATATTTTTAAAATTAGTATTTCAATAATAAAAATCAAAATATTGACAAACTAGAAGAGAAACTATAACTATTAAATATTTAAAATTATTATAAAAAATTCATAATTTTTCTTGAATTAAATATTTTTTCTAGAGAAGTATATAGATTCATCAAAATAACATATTCTAATTCATATATTATAATATTAATCAAACAAATGGATATGCATGTATTGAATTAAGCTAATATAACTAATATTATCTTAATTTGATCAAAAGTATCAAATCACCACTAATTTTTATATTTGATTCTCCCTTTTCAAAAAGACTAATATGTTGATAAAATCGATATATATAATTACATAACAAAAATCAATATATAAAACAAAAATTGAGAATTTTTTTGTTATGTAATATATACTGATTTAAATGTATATATTCATTTTTTGTTATATATTAATAGATATATTAATTTTAGTATTTTTTTGTATATTATATTAAAAAAAGAAAAGACAGAAGAAATTTAGAAGAGTCACCACATGTCAATCAATTAAAACTTCAATTGTCAAAACTTAGAGAACACTCTCTAACTTTAAATATATGTATTGATTTATTTTTTTAACATCAAAATGTCACTTGTCAAATAATTAAAGAGACGCTTGTCATAAATTTGAGAAAATTCTCTAACTATTATATATATATATATATGTTTAAAAACTCAATAAATTGAGCATAATGTGCAAAGTTTGATCTATTGGAACTCCGATAGGCCACAACTTTAATGAAGAGGCAAATCCTAATGAATTCCTGAAAATTCATTTTAAATACATTTTTCTATTCTTTAAAACAACCAAATAATAAAAATGTATTCCTGAAATTCATTTTATGTGGAAAAACTTTTTTTCGCAAACAAAAGAAGTTTAAGTTTTGAATGATCTGGCCAAAAACAAAAAGTGCTCTATAAAATTAGTGAAGAAACGCTTATAATGGAAAATTACACAGACTTACATATTCAATCTTTCTTTCTGCAACTTTGCCAACCAGGTGAAACATTGTCTAAATATGCCAGATTTGGGAAACCTTTTGCCGAGATACCAGATTGTATCCTCTGTGTGAAACCTCCATCTCTGTAACATCCACTCGATTTTCGATGAGACGTTCATGTTTCGGGATGATGATCAGGGTAATTTCAAGATTATTCGGGTGAAGTATATGTTTGCTCAAGCGAAAGGCGTGTTATACATGTGGTGTAATCATTCTTGTGTCTCGGGAATAATATGTAACTCGAGTAAACTATTGCGTTTACTCAAAGTTAAATAAGGCTTAGCTGACTCAAGTAAGCCTTTGAGTTACTCGAGTTAGCCATGCTTCCAGAACCACCCTTGGACAAAATCTAACTCGATTAAAAGGAGGTGTTACTAGAGTTAGCTAAGGCAAATACTGAAACGGTGCGTTTTATGCAAAGGGTCTATATGTACCCCTTTACTCGACTTTGTTCGGCGTCACACTACTCCAAATGTTATCTTTCACTCCAAAACCCTTCCTCTTCATCTCTCTTTGACTCTCTTTGGGTTCTTTCAATTTCTTGAGGTAAGAACACTCATTCTACTCGTTTCTTTACTTCCATTTCATACAAAATCATTTGGGTTTTGTTCTTTTAAGCTAAAATGTGGTGATTTATGTTGGGTGTTGTTGTGGATGTTAGAGAAATTTTGGTTTATGCTTTGGTTGAGTTTGGAGAGCAGAAGCGACTTGAAGTGAGGGAGAAAACAACACCAATATTTATAGTGGTTCGGCCAACCTTGCCTATGTCCACTACCTAAGTCTCACCACTTAGGATTTTCACTATAATAATGGTTGATTTTGACTCAATCCAACAAAGCCAATACAACAAGGTTAATTGTAGCTTAACTCCTCTAATGTCACGTTCACAACAAACCTTTGCAGTGTTTTTTTCTGCTTACAACAAACTTTTCCCACTCTCATTGTATATACAAAATGGTTACACAAGATTTAAGCTCTATGCTGGAGTTGAATGTATAAGTTTGATGCTTGAACTTCGACCTCTAGCTTAATTTGGTGTTTTTTGATGGTTGAAATTGATAAGAGTGTTAACATAATGTTTGCATATGTTGTTCCATCATTTCTTTGTCTTCTCTTGATGTATTTATAGTCTTTTCAAGCCATATGACCATTGGAATAAAGTAACTAGTTGTTTGAGTGCATTTAATGTTGTTTTCTATAGTCTGGAACACTTTAACGTACGTTACAAAATGCTTACGTACGTTGATCATCATCCAACCCAGATAACTTATGTTAAGTGTGGGAACGACGTACGTTAACTGGCTTCTAGGACATGACATACTTTAAGCATGGGCACGTTCAATGACTTCTAGGATTTGTTTTGCAACTCTGATCTTTCTTTCATGATTTACTCTAAGTCTAACATTTTGATCATCATCACAACTTTTATTTATCATCAAAACATAAAAGGATCTTAATGTTGATCACACATGATCCAACAATCTCGTCCTTTTTTATGTTGAAAAAACTTTCAAGAATTCAAGTGCTACATCAAGGACAACAACATTGATCAATGATTTCATCCTTGTCACAATGCTAGAATCATGAAAATTGTGTATAATAATGCAAATGCGAAAAAATCTACCCCTTTCAAAATACACACACACACATATATATATATATATGTATGTATATGTATATTGGTATTACATAAGTATATATGTGTATGCGGTATTTTTTGAAAACTATTTTCAAAGCGGTTTATGTGATGACCTGGAGTCGCTCTATAGTGTTGTCCCATACTGAGTATTCAAATCCTTTTTGTTGCTTAACATTTCAGGTTATTTTGGTATTAATTCTCATTCGACTCTTTGTGCTCAGTGATGCCTTCATATCTGCAGTGGTGCCCTCTTGTTCGGACCTTTGTTTTTGTATTAATGCTCCACACCGGGTTATCTGTGGGATTATTGGGTACTGATTGTTAAATTTGTTAACCAGAATTACTCACTAATGTTTTACTCTTATTCTAGTTATGATAATTAAATTTTGTTTTAGTATTTCATATGTTTATTATTATTTGTTAATTTATGTTTATTAAATTTATTAATAAATGTTTCGGTAAAATGAATTGGGTAGATGTTCTGTTTTATTTGAAACTTGTGTGGGATGGGTCGGGCATATGGTTCGGTTAGCCTCATATGTCGGCCATGTCCGATATAGGGTCATGACAATCGCCTTCTCTCCACCCGTCATCACCTTCTCTCTCTACAGGGGACATCGTAAGTTGTAGAACACAATGTCTCACAGTCTTCGCCTCACAATCTTTTCCTATGATGGAGATTGCATTTATTGGCAGAGCAAGAGTCTGGCAGATCGAGAACAAATAGAAAGGTGATTTGGGGGACAACGCTATCTCGATTTGACGGACTCTCTCTATTTCTCTCGATTTGAAGGACAACGAACGTATGGGGAGACGATCTAGCGAATGACGCAATGGCCTCCGACACGCTCTCCTTTCTTGTCCTCGACTGTTGGACTTTATGTTTAGATTTGAGAAGCGACGACTAGGCATTCAAAACATTAACGACCACACCTTGTAGATATGCATGATTACATTTTTGTCCTTAAAGTTTTGCGAAAATATTAATCAATCCTTGGATTTATTATCAAAACTGTAATTTCAGTCTTTAGATAAATAATTTTTACCAGAATATTTTTTAAAATCAAGTTTTCAAATCTAAATCATTAAATTCCATTTTTTTGGAAACAATAATCACTAATCATATTTGTTGAAATCAGATAAGATTAGCAAACAGTCACTAGATTTAGTTTAAAACATGCACGGTTTTTACACTAATTTATACTTATTCTACACCAAATATAATTTTAAGCTAATTTGAGTGAAAATAAAATTAAATTTGAATCAAATAAACTAAAATTAATTAAAACATTTTACAAATTAATTTGTAAACAATTTGTGCCGGTTTTACACAATTTGGACCACATTTGTACATCAATTGTATACGGTCTATGCTCCAAAAAATACTTCGGAGTGAACTTTGAAATTAGTATAGGTTTGCTTGTTAAAGCATTGAAAAACAAGAGTGATTACTAGTGATCCTTAGAAACTAAGACTAGTTTTCTTGTTTTGGCCCGAAAACAAGTGTGTACGAAGGTTTCTAGTGAGCCTACAAAACAAGGACTTGAAACGGTTTGCCTCCACTCGTAAGTGATAAAGACTTAGTGAATTCCAACTCTCTAGTAAGCTAAAGGAGTGGACGTAGATCAAAAAGAACCGAACCACTATAAATCGATGACTTCTCTCTTCTATCTCTTCATCTCCTTACTATTATTTTCATTTATTGTGGTTGTATATTGGATCTACTTTCTATTTTTCTATTTGATATATTGTGCAAAATATTTTTGAAAGTTTTCAAATTTACATCTTAAATCCAATTCATCGCCCTCTTGGATTGCCATAATAGGATTTCAAAAATGACATGTACCACTAGTACTATTTCTATCCAATTTATAACCACCATAATCCGCATCAGTATATGTAATCAAATTGAAATCAATAGATCAAGGATACCACAAATCAAAACCAATTGTGCCAATCAAAAAACTGAAAATCCTTTTGCAAGCAACCAAATGAGATTCTTTTGGGTTTGATTGAAAACGAGCACACAAGCAAGTAGCAAATATAATATCCAGTCTAGAAGTTGTTAAATAGAGTAAGGATCCGATTATACCTCTATAGAAACGTTGATCAACTGGCTTTCCATCTTCATCCTTGTCAAGCTTCAAGGTGGATGACATTGGAGTTGGCATCTCATTGCTTCCATCCATCTTGAACATTTTCAACAAGTCTTTGATGTACTTGGTTTGATGTATGAGAATGTCTTCTTCAAGTTGTTTGATTTGAAGTCAAAGGAATAAGGTAAGTTCTTCTATCATGCTCATTTCGAATTCACCCGTCATGAGATCACAAAACTCTTGACACATAAAAGGGTTAGTAGCACCAAAAATTATATCATCCACATAAATTTGACAAACTAGCATATTATCACATTTTTTCTTAATAAAAAGAGTGTTATCCACATAGCCCCTTACATAGTCATTTTGGATGAGAAATGTACTTAACATTTCATATCACGCCCTTGGTGTTTGTTTCAATCCATAAAGTGCTTTATTGAGTTTGAACACATAATTGAGATGTTCGTGGTCTTCAAAACTCGGTGGCTACTTCACATACACCTCTTCTTGAATGTACCCATTTAGGAAGGCACTATTCACGTCCATTTGGTACAGCTTGATATTCTTATAGGCAGCAAAGGCACACAATAGTCAAATGGACTCTAACCTAGCAACTGGTGCAAAAGTCTCTTCATAGTCAAGTCATTCTTCTTGATTAAATCATTGTGCTACTAGTCTTGACTTGTTCTTCACTGGTTTTTCATTCTCATCATACTTGATTTTGTGCTCCCACTTGGTTCCAATTGTTGTTTTTCCTCTTAGTAAAGGAATCAATTCCCATATATTTTTCCTCTTGAACTCATTAAGTTCTGCTTGCATAGCTTAGACTCAACACCCATCCTCAAGTGCTTCCTTTTTATTCTTTGGCTCAGCAATTGAAATGTATGCAAATTTGCTTTGATATTCGTTCAAAGCTCTCCTTGTTTTCACTCCATCTTCTATCGTCCCAATGAATAACTCATTTGGATGATCTTTCACATTTTTCCAATCTCTGGGAAATAAAGTTGGTTCTTCTTCAACCCTTATTTCTTCTACATCATTGTTGGTTGTCTCTTCATTCACATTTAACTCCTCAAAATTCCTTTAAAGTGAACGATTTTCACTATTCTTGGGTTCATTTACATCATCATCAACAACTACCTTTCTCGAGTGTGACATCATATCATAAAATTTAACATGAACAGACTCCTCAACCACATTTGTTCTAGTGTTATAAACTCTATAAGCCTTACTATTTGTAGAATAACATAAGAAGATTCTTATATCATATTTTGCATCAAACTAACCTAGGTTATCCTTGCCATTATTCAAAATAAAGACTTTGCAATCAAAGGGATGAAAATAAGAAATATTATGTTTCTTACATTTCCATATCTCATAGGAGGTCTTCAATTGATTTCTTCTCAAGTGCACCCTATTGATGATGTAGCATGATGTATTCATGGCTTCGGCCCAAAAGTATTTGGAGAGATCATACTCACTCAACATGGTTCTACACATCTCTGCCAAAGTTCTATTCTTCCTTTCCACCACGCCATTTTGTTGTGGTGTTCTTGGTGCCAAAAAGTTGTGCTCCATGCCATATTTGTAACATAAATTCTCTAATGGTTTACATTCAAATTCTCCTCTATGATCGGTTCTTATAGCAATGATGAATTTATTCTTCTCATTTTGAACCAATCTAAACCACTTAGTAAACTCATTAAAACCATCACTTTTATTTGCAAGAAATCGAACTCAAGTAAATCGAAAAAAATCATCAACAATCACAAAAGTAAACAATTTTCCACTTAAGCTAACATGTCTAGATGGTCTCATCAAATCCATATGCACAAGCTCTAAAACTCTAGATGTAGAAACTTCTTTCTTTGGTTTAAAAAAACCCTAGTATATTTTCTTTTAATGCATGGTTCACAAAAATGCTCTTTTGTAAATCTTAATTTTGGCAAACCTCTAACAATATCATTTTTTTTAAGTTTTGAAATTAAGGGCAATGGTGCATGACCTAGTCTCTTATGCCATAAATATGAATTTTCATCCAAAGACATCAAACAATTTTCATTAAAAGAAGATGCATTATGCAAATTTACAATAAAAATATTTTCATGTCTTAAACCAATGAAATCAACTTTTTTCATCTTTTAAAACAGTGCATTGGGATGATTCAAAAGGTACATCATAGTTCATGTCACATAATTGAGAAACACTTAAGAGATTATGTTGTAAATCATCAACCAATAACACATTATTAATAGTTGGTAAAGGTTCCTTACCCCCTTCACCACTAGCAATGATCTTACCTAATTTGTTGTCAACAAAAGTCACATGTCCTTAATTCTTGAAAGTGAGTTCCACAAACAAACACTTGTCTCCACTCATGTGTATTGAACAACCACTATCAATGTACTACATGCTTGAGGGAATTCTACTCTTTGCTTGTACCTACAAAATCAATTTTGTTTCTCTTCAATGGTACCCAAACTAGTTTGGGTCCTTGTGTGTTAGTCACATGAACCAAGTTAGAAAGAATTGTTCATTTGGAAATCCATATCTTCTTCACTTTGATGGTTCTTCTCAAACTAGTACAAGAATAAACATTATGACTAGTTTTTAAACCTCTAGCATAAGTAGGCACACCAAGAGTAATAGAAGAATTACCATCACTAGAAAATTTGGTCATCAAAGATGTCTCTCTTTGAAAAGGATCACAACCAAGACCATTTTTGGAAAAAGAAAATCTTTGCAATGAAAGTAATTTTTCAAACTTTTCTTGTCTACTAGTAAACTTGCCAACAACATAAGAAAATTCATTTTTCAATCTCTCAATTTCATCATGCAATTGTTGTTCCTCATGTAAAAATGAAGAATGATCATTGGTGGTGTTTTCAAGCTCATAAATATGTTTTAGCAAATTCTCGTTTTCAATCTCTAAAACTTTGTTTTTCTTTTTCAAAGTTTTATTGAGCATGAACACATCATCAAAGTTTTCATTCAATTCATCAAAAGCATTCATCAATTCATCATAAGTAGGAGCATTTACCTCATTTTCTTCTTCATCACTTGAGTAAGGGCTTTTTGCCATAAAAGCTAGATTGACTTCCTCCTTGCCAATGGATTCATCATCTTCATCATCACTCCAAGTGGCAACCAAGACTTCCTTTTTCTTGTGTCGGTCAAAAGATGGTTTTGATGATGAGCGTCTGCAATCCTTTGCATAATGGCCTGATTTTCCACAATTGTAGCAAGTTTCATCATTCATCTTCTTATAATTTGAAGTCTTTCAGAAGTCATCTTTTAAACCCTTCTTCATGTCTCTTTTTCTCCTTTGCATCATATATTTGAACTTTCGAATGTTCTTTGCATAAAGAGCCAACTCTTCATCTTCTTCTTCATCACTTTCTTCCTTGAGGGAAGCCCTTGCTTTGAAAGCTACACTCTTCTCTTTTGATTTGGGGCGTCCTCCTATAGTCTTCAAAATGATCTCATAATTTATGAGAGTCTCAACCATTGCATTGAAATCCAATGTGTTGAGATCCTTGGATTCCATAATTGCAGTAACTTGTGAATCCCACTCTTGTGGAAGTGAACTCAAGATTTTCTTGACCTTCTTACTGTTATCCATATGTCTTCCAAGAGATGCCAAACCATTCATAATTTCAAAAAAGCGATCAAGCATCGATGTGATCGACTCTCTTTCCTTCATGTTGAATAGTT
The DNA here is from genome assembly GCA_948243855.1 of Flueggea neowawraea. NCBI lineage: Eukaryota > Viridiplantae > Streptophyta > Magnoliopsida > Malpighiales > Phyllanthaceae > Flueggea > Flueggea neowawraea. The sequence continues at coordinate 15,201 of CAODLS010709388.1, forward strand.
CATATTTATGACATGTTAATCTCAGTCTCGTTCACTTGTGCAGTACTTTCATAAGTGACTTCAAGTTGTTCCCACATCTCTTTGGCACTCTTACAGAATGAGACTCAATTGGTTTCCTCCATAGTAAAAACACAAAATATGAGTTGCTTGGCATGTGCATTGATTTGGTAGTGCTTCCAATATTCATCATCATAATCCAATTCCTTTTAGAAAGCCCTATTTGCATCCCTAAGAACTCTTGGTCCTTTCACAATCACCTTCCAATATTCAATGTTTTGACTCTTAATGTAGATCATCATTCGATTCTTCCATGTAGCATAATTGACACTATTGAATCTTTGAGGTTTGGTAGTAGTCAAACCTTCTTCAAAATAGCTAGGATTCATGTTCAAAGCCATCCTATATCTTCACTCTTCGGGGGTGAAACCGTCACAAATAAGAGCTTACGCTCTGATACCAATTGAACGAGAAAAAACCACACTAGAATGGGGTGTTGAATAGTGTGGGTGTTTTGGCTTTGAATCTTTTTTGAGTATTGGCACACAAATAAAAGGAACCAGCAAAGAACACGGAAAATTTAGAGTGGTTCGGCCAAACTCTTCCCTACGTCCACTACTAATATCACCACTTAGGATTTCTGTTATTCTCAATCTTTTCTTACAACTTTCACTTTCCAGCTAAGTGAGAAGTCTTACAATTCTTGATTCCGATTCAAGAATAAACCAACCTAGAATCTACCCTTGATCCCAACCTCACAAACTCTCTGGTTTGAACAAACAATTCGCTCACCAACATATTTGACGATTAAGTTATGCAAGTAGTAATAGGATATCAATTTTTAAACAGCATGTCAAGCATAATAAAAAAAAAAAAAGCAAAGAAAGTGATACAATGTTTTTAGCTAAAACGTAGGAATAGTAATATGCTAAATGTCGAATATTGTCCTCGACCAAAAGCAAAGAATCAAAGAATTAGAAATTTCTATCCTCAAATTTACATTTAACACTTTATCATCTGTATGACAGGCCACAAAAAGAGTTTCTTTGTTACTCATCTCGACAGCTGCTGTGTTTGCATTTGCGCCGGTGAAGCACAAATTTCTCTTGGTGTTTGCGGAAGCTTTCACAAGGCAGATGCCATACCGGAAAGAGAGCAGCAAAAGATGACTGACGAGGTTAAGAGAATGGCGGATTAGGATACCTGCAGCTCCTGTACACCTTATTAAATTAAGCGATAGGAAAAAGAAATGAATAAATGTTCTTTTACCTTCACTCTCTTTTATGCCCTGAGAATGGCAATATATCCAAGCTCAGTACAATGAAACTTGCTTGTAAATGCCAAGTTTGGTTACGATGATCAAGTCCAAAAATTTCTCCCATGGAGTTTCATTAAGTACAATTTACAACATATAACCAAAATTTCACTATAGAATTTGGCATTCAATAAATTTGATGAGGTTGTACAAGGTGGAGGAGGAAAAAATGTTTCATTCTTCAGACATTATCAGGCCAAAACTCCCAGGTAAAAGGCGCATTCAAATTCTTTCTCTTGCAAGCGTTGTTCGAACTCCTACAATTTTCTTTGTTTCTTTGAAAGAAACTTGGACTTTTTTGGTGGTGGATGTTCCTGCAATACATGATAATAGCAACACAACTGAGATCATTTTATGAATGCTATACTCTTTCAGATGACAATACTTTCTAGGCATCAAATAAGCAAAGATGAGATTTAAGACCGCAGCCAAACAAAATCATACCTCATCGGTTTTCTTCTTGGAGGCAGTAGAACCATGTGGTTTTAATATCTTCTTCAATTTATCTGCTCCTAGTTCTCGTTTATTAGTCTTTAGATATGCCTCAACTGGCTCCAGCCTCCCCTGTTTGCAGCAATTGTCAACAAATTACAATCTACGTATATAACGCATACATCATGGGATGAAGAATTTCTTGGCAACCGAAATAAATTAACCACAAAAACCTTTACAAGTTGCCATTGAAATGCATAATTAACAAAAAAGAGCTGTGAAACTGAATATGAGACGAACTTTATCATGCAAGGGTAAATAGCAATGCAAATTGAATGCAACATCATCATAAAAAAAAGCCGAAAAGGGAAAGGATAAGTACTTGCTTAGAAATTCCAATACTGGTTACTTCTTTCCATCCACTCGTGCTTCCTTAGAAGCTGCAAAAACCCAACTCACTTTCACTACACATTAAACCTAACCCATGGATTTTAATGACATTAACAGAAGTTCAAAAAAAGAAAGAGATCAAAGATTAGGGCCAGTTTTTGCAATCATTAGGGACCAATTTGTAGGTTGTTCCATTTAAAGTGAAATAAGCCCCTCCAATTCTATTGGCCACACGGCCAACAATTGCATCAAAATAGGTATCGTCATACATCCAAATCTTGGTTAGATAAATAAAATTAAAAAGCGATGCAAATTAAGAAAATTAAATTCGTACCTTGTAATCGTCAACTGAGTCAAAACCAAGAGCTACATCATCTAATTTTCCTGAAACAAAACAAAAATAGAAAATTTTAAAATTATAAAAAAAGTGATGATAAGAACCATTTTTATCAGGAATAATAACAGAAAGCAAAGTAGCTCCATA
>CAODLS010709427.1:0-15998 GCA_948243855.1 Flueggea neowawraea
ATCAAGTAATTACATAGTTTAGGTCACCAAACGAAGGGTACAAAACTGGACAGTGTTACTGAAAAACAAGGTACTCTCTGAACAACATTCATTCCAACTGACCTAAATCATACAATACGTATCCAATAACCACAAGCTTATGCAGACTCATATAATACATAATTTGGAACAACTTTCATGTTTAAGTCGTGTCAAAATCAGTCTCTAAGTACCTGAACAGAGCAGCAACATTTCGGATAGAAATTGAAACCCTAAACAGACCCATCAACAAAATCATGTAAATAGATGTTAAACTCATGTTCTACTGCAATTATTTGAGAACCAAAACCCTAAACATGTTTCTATATGATTAATATGCAGAGAGGAAGAAATAAATCCACTTACTTTGGTGGTTAAAAACAAAGGATGCAAGAACAACTGAACTAGTCTCGTTTTCGGCGATTTCTAGCGATTCTACTAAATTTTCCTCGCCAAATCAGTTCTTCCTCTCTTCTTCCCCTCTTTCCTTTCCTTTTTGCCCTCTCTTATGGTTAAGAATGAAATAGTTCATGTTTATATGCATTTGTTTGGTGTTTAACTTGTTTTAATCCAAGCACGAGGTGTCACGTGATGATATAATCATTAGGAGGTTCAATAGGAAGATTTTACCCTTGTTTTCAATTTGGTCTTTGTTCTATGACTTTGACACTTTATGGTATTGATATTTCTAAACTATTAAATAGAAAATATTGGTCCTTACTTAGAAACAGAAATTACATAATCGCTAAATGACACTTTTCCCCTCGTTCTGCATTTACTTTACTTTTAGTACTTATTTTTTCCACTGATCCACCGTTTAACATTTTTATAAACTTTTTGGGAAATTTTAATCTAATTTCAACGAATAGAAATAAATGACATCATGTCAGACTCTTTTCCTTGTCATCTAAATGTTTTATGTGATGTTCGATGATGCTGATATAATACATATAAATGTATGTGTTCATATGAATATGTTTTATGTCATATATGCTTCTGAATATGCATTGTGAATCGAGGTTGTGACAACTACAATGCTAATAAGCCATGTATTTAATTTCTAATAGAAATAAATGAAATGACAAATTTTTTGATTACATATCGTACTTGTAATGTATCCTAATAAATATAACATTATTACTTTGAAAACAAAACTGAAATTTTATGAAATATTATATGATCTCCATTACCGCTTTTATTATTTTTCTAATGTATTAGATGCATCGCAATTACAATGCCAAGTATTGCTCTATTTTTTTTACAAAAAAAAAATAACAGAAGGGAAAGGCTCCGTCTTGACGTAAAAGCATTGTCGTCCCCAGCAAATGTGCCACCAATTGCCAGATTTAGTGGAAGAAACGACGAGGTTAATTACTTGCTCGAAAGAATCAATCACTAACGAGCAACAACTATAAATCCAAGCAACCCATGCACATTTTTTAAATTAAGCTTAACTACCCGTTGAGACATTAATTGTTCCAACAGATACCCTTGTAATTAAGGCTTGAAGAGTGAGACAATTAGTTTGAACTTAAATTCATACACAGTTGTGTTGGGTATGTAATTATGCACTTGGAGATCTTGGAAGCACTACTGCACTATTAAAAGTGTAACTTAGTGGCATTCCCAAATCAAAGCTTCTCACAAAAAGCTTTACCAAATCCTTAACAGTTTCATTTAATTAATTAATTAATTATAGATATAACCAAGAGAAAAGAGGGAAAAAGTGGGTTTAGTCAAAGGTAGGTCTAGTGGTGTCGACATCTAAATCATTGTCCAACCGCTTCACTCACCAAGTCTTCCCATTGTGGTTCGAGCATTTTGGATTAGTCTCACAAAAGATCATCTATTTTTGCTTGAGGACTCCAGTAATTCTCAAAATTACCACCATCACCATAAAAAAATCTATATAATATATAAAAAAAAATACAATTTTATAAAAATAGACATTTGACATTGTACAATTTTGACATATGACATATCAATTGAATGACACTTGTTATTTTCTATTAAAATATTTAATATCTTAGTTAATATTCACTTTCCATTAAAAAAATAAATAAATATAAAAATAAATCTTATAAGAACTTTAGTATTAATTATTATATTTTTTTTAATTTGAGACAAATTTTATTATAATATTAAATATTTATAAAAAAATAAAAATAAATTCATTCCGACAACGTCCAGGGTAAAACTAGTTATTATTTAATCCCCTTCATCGATCCCAATCCATTATGAAGAGTGTGTCCTAATCAAACAAGGATTAAATTCATCATTTATTGAAGGCCATTATTCTCTTAATTTATCGGTTAATAAAAAAAATGTATGTCTTGAGTAGTAAAGTCAAGTTTTATTAACGATATTCAAATTAGTTTATCAAATTACTAAATTACAAAATATTTTTTCAACTTACATTAAAATGGAAACAATTTGTTAATTTGTTGCGAGTATTAAGTAAATTAAAAAAAACATTCTTCTAAATATCAATAATGAAATTAAGTACTTGCATAGAGATTCTTCAGTCCAAAATAGAGCCTCTATGTGGCTATGAGCCACCCTTTCCACTAGGAAGAATATTTATTTATTCTTTTAACCATTCCATTAATTTAAGCTTTATATAGACAATGAAGAGCTATTACAAGTGTGTTGCTCTAAATCTTGTCTTCATCTCCTGTTTTGTTGTTTAAAGAAGAGCAAAATATTTAGACTTATGGAGGGAATAGTGTATGCCAGTTTGGGAATCATTATTGTTTATCATTAATTATCCCCATGATTCAACAAAAAAATATGTTATAAAACAATTAAACAATATGATGAGGTTGACAAAGTGGACTTAAGGGGTTAGAACAACACTTAACAAAGTCAATTTAGACTTCTCAAGTGAAGAAAAAGGATAGCAATTTCATGTTAATATATATTGGTAAGTTACACTTTTTTATTGTTAAATTAATTCTTATTAATTATTTAGAGTTAATTTAAATGGTTGAATGTGTATATTGTCAATTTTAAAATTCAAGACCATTCGACTCTCTTTGTAACTAAAAAGAAACTTTCATTACCTTAATGTTAAAAACAACTTCAATCGGTGATATTATGTCTGCTAAGTATAAACTGTAATATCCTTTGATAAAATTAAAAAAAAAAGGAGGAAAAAGACTTTGGATACTCTAGACGTTTGGTTGAACTAGTCAGTCTTTCCCCTTAAATCACTTTAGCAACACAATTTCCATGGCTTCTCAAGGTGGTTGTGGCAACGTTTATTAAACAAATTGTCAGTCAATTCTCTTAAAAATAGAACTTTCAATCAAATGTTTTGTGCATGGAATGACTTGTCATTTATGGTAACTTATTTTGATCAACGAAGTGTCCAACATGTCTTTGCCTTAATTGTCATCTTCAATTGAAAAGGTCTAAAGCAACCACAAGGTATTCAGAAATTTGCATTGCATTGCATTGCATGAAATGTCTCTTTTCAATAAACTATGTATTGGGTTATGTTGAATGACTTGCTATTCTCAGCAGTTGAATGTACTCCAATGACAAAAAAAGCTTTGCAATGTCATTTTCAGAATTAACCAAACATGACACAGCGTCAAGCCCACGTTTTGTGGTGACCTATGAATAAGACTTTCAAGCCTAACCGCGTCAAGTGCAGCACATTCTTTCCTGTTTTTGTCAATCAAATGTCTTTTATTATTTTTATACTTTTCTGGTAAATATTTTTTGCTGATTGCAAATGCTACCTTGTCAAATGTCACGGGTATTTTTAGGGTGTTTGGCTGTCATTGCTTGTACTTCTCGAAGATGATGAAAGGCCCAACTTGTACGCAACAAGTTGAGCTTAGAATGATAAATGAGTTAAACTACTCACGAGTTAGTTGATATTTAATTTGATAAAAATTCGTTCATAATTTAGTATGTTAATAAATGAACCTAGTTTTAAACAAGTTTTTAAATTTGAATAAACAAACGAGTCAAACTTAATCACTAAAAAATTTAGTTCGAAAAGCACACGAACAAACTTATTTATATGTTCATGAACTATATTTGTGATCAAACTTGTTTGTAGACTCATTTTTATATATACATATGTATATGTATATATAAATGTATATATATTTTAAACTAAATTATGAAAAAAAACTTATGTTTAGAATATTATTTAATATTTGAGTCACATCAACAAAAGTGTAAGTTTGTACTAATTTATTGTGCCTATAAAAATACAAGTATGTCCACATAAGATCTAATATTATGTTAAATTTGTGAAATAAATTGAATCTTCTAATAGTTTTTTGTGTCAACTGCATATTCAACATGATTTTATTGAACAAATCTACACTTAAACATATTTTTTAAAAAACTTTTGTCCAATTTGAACTTGCAATCTCATTTATAATTTTATTTAAGTATTTGTTGAGTTAAGTTCGAAAAACTCGCGAACAAGCTTTTGAATTCACGAGTCTTGTAACTAGCTGAGTTTGAACAAAATTTTGAACTCGAACTCAAAAAATTTTAGTTGAGCCAAATTTGAATACTTTAAAGTTCGGCTCAATTACACCCCTAATTCAGCTACATTTAGTGCAAGTGTTATATGTAGGTGTTATTGAGGGATTAGCCTATGTTTTTTGGACTAATATTTTTTTATCTCTTTTTAGAGGCAGAGATTGGTTAAAAATTAATTTAATTATTATAAAAGTGACAATACATTAAAAAGTTATTTTTATGCATATGCAATATAACTACATTTAAAGTGTTGTCATTTTTATAACGGTTGAATTAATTTAAAATCAATTTTTACTTTTGAAAAGAAATAAACTACATATATCTAAAACAACCATAGTTAATCCCTTGAGGCTTAGGTAAGTAAATTTGAGCTTCTTAGGACTTGGGTTAGATCCAAAATACTTTTAATCGAAATAAGGCTTAGTAGTACAAAAAAATATGCTAGGTAAGACCTCTTTGAATAAGAGCAATAAAAACGCACCTCATTGCTGTTGAAATGCAATCACTTTTTACTAGATTTTAACTCAAACGGGTTTAATTGTAACCGTCAATTGGATTATATAATATATATAACATATTTGGGATTGTTTATCTCATAAAGTGTGCTGTGTATATTTATTTTTACTATTTAACCTCTTATTCTAACGTATTTGCAAATTATCTTTTCAGCTATGTGAGGCCGCTCTAGTACCATGTATTTTCAATTCTTAATCTTTTTTAACAATAAAAGATAATGTGATTCATTCAAACTAGTAATACATTAATAAAAATATATATTCAAATTCGTTAAAAACTATAACAGATAAAACAATGAAAAAATTCACGGCATCCAGTTTAATAACAAAATAAATCGGTTTAAAACCTATATATTTGAAAATACTATAGTGATTAGAATATCTATGACTCCAGATCTGTAACATACTGACAATCATAATTTAATTTGTAATTCTGTCGAATTGAATTTATTGACTGTCTGAAATCTTCTATCGCTTATAAAAGACAAAACTCTGCAACAAAGACGGTAAAAACTAAACACCACAACAAAGACAGTAAACCCAAATGCTACAACAAACGACAAAATCACAAAAAGAAATTGATTTAAATTTGTGTGAAAAATCTACTTATTTTAGAGGAAAAATTAATAAAAAATGTGTTAATGAGTGATTTAAGACCAAAAATTACCATCTTTTTACTGAAGAAAGATAAACAGCAAAACAAAGGAGAAGAAAGATTGAGAGAAAAAGAGGCTAGGGTTTTATGAAGCTTTCAATTCTTAATCCTAAAAATTTAATTTCATTTCATTCCTATTTACTCCTTTCTCTTTTAACAATTTAATGAATAAAACCGTTCTGATCTAAAAAATAAGATGTATGACATCCTACAACCTAAACTGATGTTAAATTGTATACAGTTCCCTTCATGAAAAACCATCTTTATATGAAGATTTTTGCGAGTTGTGTAATAGTACTGAGAAGTATATGTTCTGATACAAAATAAATAAGAATCGAACATCGTGCAACGTACATGATTATACAGTTTCATTCCAAAGACATCCTGTCAATCTGAAGAATGCTGTGATTAATATGTATGAGAGTTAGTAACGAATAAGGAAAAAAAGGTCACGTTCTTCTGAAACAGATGTTATTCCAGCAACTTGCAAATTAATGACTTAAATTAATTGTCATCTTGACTCATCACCATAAGGCAATTTGCAAGCAACCATGCGGTCTTTTGACTTGATTGTGCCGAGCATTTCAGCCACAGTTCTGCAACGACACTGGATTCCCGGCCTAATCACATCCCCGTAAACAGCCATTTCAATTATATCAAGCTCCTTATCTGCAAATTACAAAAGCAAATCGTTCTGTGATAAGAAATTGAAACAATGTCAAAATAAGTGATTGGTATAAACTATGTGTAAACATGTAATGTTAAGGTGGTTGAGGGTATTAGTTGGGGATAAGGTGAGAGCTGCCTGTCCTGAATATGACAGGAGAAGGGGAAGGGTAGAGGAGAAAAACGTCCAACCCAAATGTCAAGCTGAAAAAATAACCACCACCATTGCTGTTTATTGATGCTACTGCTAAAAATTTCCCGCCTCTATAATATTTACTTGACTAATATTTTTTATCTTTCAAGTACACTTATTAAAAGCATGCTTAGATGCTCCATCCAATAACTCTGGCATCATCTCCTGTTAAAGAAGCACAGCATCTTGATCTGAGCTATCTATCAGATAAGGCCATGATTCGTGTGAGGCTCTCAGAGGCATTCATGAAAAAGATACAGGCAAAGGCCTCTATTTATCCTAAGAAACACAGAACCAAACTGAGTTTGAAAAATGCCGAAATTCAGATGCAACACGGTGGTGCTTCAACAGAAATTTCCATTTGCCAACAGGAAAAAGACTACTCTTCATAGGCCTTTTAACATAATACAAAGTTTATAAGCAATCATAGCTGAACAGACGAATTACTACATTGAATAGGTTTTGTATATAACCCTTTAAGAGTGAAGACATATATTCAATGGCAAAACAATTAAAAGGTAGTCTAGGCCTAGAAAACATATCAAAAAATAGCCATATGATTGAATCCAAATAGGCTAACTGAGAGTGTGTTTGATTAAGTGGCCTACCTTAATACAGAGATGATAGATCTGACATAGGAAATATGATTCTTGAATTCCTTATCAAAAGTTGAGAGAATCATAGATGCCAGGAAGGCAAATCACAGGAATAGATAATAACTTAAACACAACACGAGTCAATCAATAAACAAACCCACTGGAATCACATCATAGTTATGATTAAACAAAATATAATCTATATGCCTACATAAACACCTGTTATATTCTATAATATGATCACAAGACAACCTCCTTCCCGACTCAAAACCATATCCAATTCGATCGTGTGAATAAGGACCAACCATGATTTGCCCATAATATAACTCACCAGTGACACAAAAATGAAATAGTTTCCAAGCCTAATCCTCAGCAGCAGCTAAATTTTCAAACTTAAAGAGAGCAACATAAGAAAAAATAAACTGAGCAAGATAACTGACACAAATTTTTTGCCCACTGACTGAATCATAGACACTAAATAGAAAATGGTGTATGTGCTTGAAGCAGCCATACCAGTTAACTGGATATCACAAGAGTAACCTCTCAAACTAGCCTTATCAACTTCTTTATCTGACTTAAATCTGTTAACTCTTGTCTGAAGTATTTGGCAATTATCCGCAGTAGACTCACCACCTACACAAAACAACAAGACTAAAAATCCATCTCTCAACCTATTTCAATTCAAAACAACAGCATCAATAACATTAATCAGACAGTTAAAGATCACACTTTTACACCAAAATTTCACAAAAGACGCAAAATCCACCTACCAAATCCAATTAAAGACAAGATCCAGAAGCTAAATAACAATGAAAGAAAAGCTTATAAAGGTGGGACCTTTGGAGAAGGGAACGATATGGTCATACTCGAAGCAAAGGCAGCCTTGGCAGTTGCAGAAGCGCTTGCAGACAATGTTTCCGGCGGCGTCTTTTCGCCACCTGTCTGGGTGTCGACCTGGTACTATGTCTGCTTTTGCCCAGCACATGTTCTTCGCTAACTTGTCAAAGAATCGAGGATTGTTATTGTTGTTGTTATTACTGTCATTTCGAGACCTTCGAGGAGAGTTAGGAGGAAAAGAAGAGCTCATTGTCTCTCCTCTCTCTTCTCTGCTACCGAAACGATACTTTGATCTCCACCGTTTCTCTAATTTTGTTTGCGGTTCATAGAGCTGATAAAGGCCTCTTCGAACTCGAACTCGAATTCAAAGCATTGATTTAATTGGTCATTAGAGCATGCTCAACGTTCTCTTAAAGTCTATTTTTTTATTTTTAAAAGGTTAACATAAAAAAATTTAAAATGCACTTTTTATATTTTCAATTTAAATTAAAAAATAATTTTAATTTTTATAGCTAAATTCATTTTTTATTTTTCATATTATTAATGAACTTCAAGTTTTTAGGAAAGAGAAAGTGACGGCAGTGGGTAAACAGTGTCACGGTCGTGACGCGCGCCAATGAAGGAAGAGAAAGTGACGAAAAAAAGGCAAACTTGTGGGGACCAAAGACACATCTCAAAGGCATTTTTGAAACATTTTTTCTAGGATTTGTGGGGACCTAAAGGATTATAAATAGGTCTCTTCCACCCCATTTTTGGAAATCTTGGATTTGTACATTAAAGAAGAGAATCATTCTTTTCTAATTTCCAAAGAGGATTTAAGATATTGAAAAGGAGAGGGAGAGAAGAGGATTAAAGAGTCTTCCATCATCCATTGAGACAAGCTTTTTTCTTCTCTTTTTATTTCCTTTTTATTTGTTAGAATCATGTTTATGTTTTATCTTTATTGTTCTATACCTAACTTTGTAAATATGCTACCTTAGATCTTGTGTTACGGTGTAGAGATGTGAACTTTGAATTTATGTTGCTTTAATGGATGATTATTGTTATGAGTTTTGTGTTTTTAATGTTATATCTATTGTTTTGATACTTTAATTGTTAAATCTATTGATGGAAATGATTGTATGACTTGTTATTGATTGAATGATGTTGAGATTCGCGATCTCAATGTTGTTTTTGACACACCCAAGTGATGAATTGAGAGATGAAGCTTGAGTTAGGTCACAAACATAGAATTTGTATGGTTTTAGGATAGAAATATATCTATGCCTACAAGGTGTTCGATGAAATTCTCCAATGATCCTAATGGGCCTAATTTGACTAGGTGAAACCGAAAAAACCCACTTAGGGAGTGTAGACACTACTTGAGTGATCTTGAGAGAGGCATTGGATGATATTTGCGGAGAGAACACTCACACTCATTCTTAAAACCTATTTTATTCATTATTGCAACTAAATTTTTGGTTTTATATCGAAAGCCCTAACGTTTTCTAATTATTGAGTATTTGCATTTTATTTTATTGCTTGTTTTTAGTTCCAAAACCCTAAAAACAACTTGATGATTTTATTTGCTTTTCTCTTTTTAATTGACCATAATTAGACCCATTTCTTTGGATTCGATATCCTTTAAATACTACCAAGTAAAATTATATCGATTCTAGTACGATTGCTAGAGGTCGATCAATGCACACAAGAACCATAATATACTTCTGCAATGAGCTACTTAATAAACCACATACAGAAAACAAATTTGAGATTTTAACTCTGATGGAACCTCTAGAGCAAAAGGCTTGTTGGGATTTATCTTATATGAAATTAACATGTGTAATGCACGTTGATTTTTTTGACTCAAGAATTATGCAATTTTGAAGTGAAATCAATGACAATGTGCTCCATATCATATTATACAACAAAGAATCTAACAGTAGCAACCTTAAAATTCTTCGACTTTAATGGCATCACGAGGAATTTCATACGCATCTTTAGGTCTCGACTTCTTAACACCAGCAGTGAACCAAACTTTATCAGACTTGTAGCTCTCGACAACAATACTTGTGACTTTAACCCACTCAAGAACTTTGGTCTTCATTCCTTCTATTCCAGTGATCTTTCCTTTTGACAATGTAGCTTTGATTCGAGTTGCGTATCTTATAACCGATGAATCCTTGAAACATACCTCGCAAATAGAGGGCAAGTGGGCTACCAACTTTCCTTTATTTGGTCGAACTCGTAGCGTTTCGCGTTCTGTGGGAATAGCCCTGCTGGGAGGTGGTGATCTCGGAGGAGATCTGCCAATGATTTCTCCGGTTTCCCTGGAAAATATGCACAGTCTAGTGTTATTGGAGTTCCCGGAAGGTTTCAATTCTCGGTGGGAATCGAACCAAATCGAAGGTGTCAATTGTCAATAGGAATCAAACCAAATAAAAGAATTCAATTATCGAGACGAGTTGGAACTAAACTACAACCACTCCGCCAATCAATAAGCTATTATTAGAGCATCACTAGTGGAGGTTAGTAATGCCTACTAACCGTCACATCATCAACCTTCTTCACTAAGTTATAGAGAAAAATGTTGACGTTTTCTCAATAATTGACATATACCATTGGAATGCTCTCAAGTCTCAAGTAGTAGAGTCAACTGGCAAAGTAGACTCCACTTATTCAGTTGCACTATTTTTTTTATTTTCCTTTATTTTTTATTTTTTTATTTTTTTCCTTTTCTTTTCTTAGTTTTTTTTAATTACTTTTTAAAACACTATAAATAAGCATCTTTTCTTCAAATTTTTAATAATTTATTTTTTTTATTTTATATATTTATAAAATATTAATTTTTATTTTCAATAATTTATTTTTTTCATTTTATGTATGCTAATAAAAATATCAAAATATAATTTCGATTGAAAGAATATGTGGAATAACTCATACAAAATATTTATATCAAATAAATATTTTTATTATAATTTGTATGTTATAAATAAATAAAATAATAAATAAAGTGATTGTAGGTCGCATATTAGAGTATAATAAGAGGTTAACTATTAAGAAAATATAATATGATAAATGAAGAGTTATTGGATTGCTGGTGTGGTGAACTCATCAACTCTTAGAAGTCTTTAACGAGTAGAGATTAGTTTGGTAGTAAGTGTGTTGGCCTGAGTGCACTTTACCGATCAAAATGCAGAATTCGAATCTTAGAAATAACACATGTTGAAAGGAGAGAAAATTGGTAAATTTTCAAATTATAGCAAAAAAAAATGTTAGCATTTGAACTCCATGGGATTTTTTGTTGAATAGGGGCAATACTTAGAAATTGAACTCTGTGGTTTGTTAGTGTTGAAGACAGTTCTAGTACCAATGAGTCCATTGGTGGTATTACCAAGAACTTGGAACAAAAAGAAAGAAGAAGACTGTGCAGCATATTAATGGCCTGGTAAACAAAAAGACCAAGGAGGGGGAATGAGGCAGAGACAGCTTCACCATACCTTTGAGTTTATTGATAACCCATTTTGCCTTCTCTTCAACAGCACCTGAGAAATTCTGGAATTATGCGCACATCATCAACCATAGATTTCAATATAAAAAGAAAGAGGGTAGACAAGAAACAACAAGATCAGAGAGAGACATACAGAGAGGTCATTGGTAATGTTGGAGAGTTCTTCCTTGGCTTTCTTTGAAACCCAGAAGCTCCCAACTTTGGTTAATGCTTTCTCCATTGCCTAATTCTTGTAGTCTCTCTATCTGCTATGAAAGAGAGCAATTACAAGAGAAGAAGTTTGTAAAAACACCTTTCGAGTAAGATGTAACCAATAATTAATAATAAGAATCTCACTTTCACATCTCTCACAAGACAACAAAATTCACAGGATGCACCAGCCTGTGAGAACCAGTGCCCACCAACAATTGTGAACCTATGATAAACTTTCTTTTGGCTTATTTATTTATTAGAAATAAAATATCCAAAAATTACTAATAATTTTACCGTTAAATCAGTTGAAGCTTTGAAACTTGATATATATATATATATATATATATATATATATATATATTTTAAGCAGTGAGATAGGTGTTTTATTTATATTTTTTAATGAAGCAGAGGCCACAAACGGCAATTACATAATAACCTGGCGACGGAAAACAAACCCTCGCAGGTCCTCCTCAAGGATTCGTAGCAGACAAGCTGGAAGTTCAATTGTTAAGATAAATTGTTAATGTACTAAATTTCGAGTGATTATTTAATTTAAAAAAGATTATTGAAATATTAAATAATTTTATGATAGATAAATAAGAAGAAACATGACAATCATCATGTCAAACCACAAATTTTTTTTAATCATTAGCGACATTTATTGCAAAATTTTAAATTTAACTTGAAAATGTTGATATCTCTTGTTTCTCTTTTTATAAAGGGATTGATCGTAGACTCACGTTTCTTTGTGTAATTCATTGTGAGAGCAAGTTCAAGTTCTCGTACAAATTACACTCACCACACCAACCCAAAGTGGTTTGCCACTTTCCTTAAAAAGACGTGGACAGGTCTACTAACACTAAAGAGTCCGAGTTACCATCCTTAAGAACTGACTCATTAGAAACAACATTTAATTTGCTTAATTTTATTCACTGTAATTTGAACCTACATCCTTGTACAAAATAAGAGATGCATTTTTCTACTTGGTTTACCATTCCGATGGTAAATAATGAGATCACTTAATCATACCTAAATACTCTTGTTAATATAACTTATTAAATATAAAAAATGCTTCATAGCCATTTACTTTAATATATGGCGGCTCAAATCTCAATTGCAGATTGAAGAATTGCTTCATATCATTTAATTTTTAAAATGTAAGGATTTAATGAATATCGAAAGATCTTGATGAAAAAAAAGAATAAGATTATATAATTAAACGAGTTTGTCAATATGTTCTAAAATGTGATCAATTTTTATGGCAATTCAATCAATCACAAGATTAAAACAGAAGTAATATATTTATGATATATGTAGCAATTAAAAGTTTTGATAGATGTCAATTTGTAGAGACAAGAGCACCGAAATAGGTTGATTATTGATGCTTTAATCTTAATTAAAAGGATGATAATTGAGGATTTATTAATTTGCAAGACAAGATAGAACATGACAACACACTACACACATGTGTTGCTGCCTTTCTGAATGAATCTAGCTACCGGTTTAACAGATAAACAGTATATAATAGTAAATTCGAGTTACCTACCTCATTTCCTGCGGAAGCTCGACCCAACCAGCAGCGGAAGACAAAGGTCAGGATCGGTTCTATGTTGGTCTAGCGAGCAAACCACTGTCGGGTTGGCGACGAGAGTGCTCGTCTGTTTCGCAGCCTAGATGTAACTTTGGATCAGGACAATCGATGAACGAGGAGCGAGTGGAGAGAGATGCTTCCTTTCCCTCTCTCTCACATTTTTGGTGGGTATGGAATCAATGGAATCACTCGCCTTCCTTTCCTCCATATATATAAGCCCTTAAATGGGCTTTGGGCCCAGGGGGCCTAATAAGCCCAATGAGCTTAGCACATGGGCCTTAAAGGCCCATTTCAACTGGGCTCGTCAATTGGTCTCGGTCCATCATCCCGGTTCACACTTTAACCAACCGAGTTCGATCCACCTGTCATGGGCTGACCGCTTCTTTCAACAAACTATATCAGGAACTGATTACGTAACATTTTTTTTGACATTATCATACAATCGAGACTTGTGTCTCTTGAGAAGGTAGAATTTCCATCGGACTCTATCTTCATTGTCTATAAATACCACATAATGGCACGTTCGATCTCTCAAAAATTCACAAATTACCAAAGAAATCATGGCAACAAAATCAGTTGCCCTTGCTGCTCTCTTCCTTGTTTGCACAATTTCATGCATTTCTGAAAGCCATGCATGGCCATTTCCATGGCTCCATCCAATCCCTCATCCATACCCAATACCCCTTCCTTGGCAAAACCCAAAATTAAAAACCTGCATAACAGCTCTCCACCAAAGAGCACAGAACTGCTTACACGAAATCACCTCATCTTACACTTGGCAACGTGTCTCTATCGGCTCTAAATGCTGCGAAGCCATTCAAGAAGTCGACAAAGACTGTTGTTCCACCATTTTTGCTCCCTTCAACGCTCCATTTTTCCACCTCTTGTTGAAGGAACATTGTGCCAATAAGGATTGCTAACCGAAAGTCGGGTCTCCTGCGCCGAAGATCGTTGGGGGTGAGGCAGTTAGTCCAGCACCAGAGCCAAGTGATGATGAGCCAGCTTTACCTCCGATGCCAAGGGATGATGGTGATTATGACCCGCTTGCTCCATCTCGGGTTCCGGGGTCCGAGTCTCCTGCTGCAGATCAATACTAGATAGGACTTTGTGGCTTAATTAGGAATAATTGTGTGTCTTAGTTACTCAGTGCTGGTTGATTTTTTGTTTACAATAATAATATGTAGGCTCAATTAGTTATGAATATTTTGTTAATTAGCTTATTTTATCTACTTTTTCCTCTCTCTTTTTTTTTTTAATATTTTGATGCAGCATTTGAATACTTATTGTCTAGCTGTGAAAATTAACTTCTTCGTAATTTTTATCCGAATATCATATTAACAACTGGACCCAAAAAAAAGATAATCATTGAGGTTTCTCATCTCTATTAGTTTCGGAGCAAGCATGCCTAAACGACGTCGTTGTGTAGACAATGAAAGACGTGTAGTTTGGGATTGCCGAGAGACGACACCGTTTAAAGGTAAAATCCAATTTATATTTAAATTTAATTTTTGCTTAATTCCGAAGCTTGCTTCAGTTTCAGACACCAACTGAATCGTTTATTTATTTAATCAAAGGATAGAAATTCGGAATCAAATTTTCGACTCGGACTATTTGTTTCTCGAGGAAAAACAATGCAGAAAATGGCGCAAGGATGGTTTTCTAGCGGCGAAGATCAGCAGCAAAATCCGCCGCCGCCGGCGTCGTCGTCGCTGTTAGCTGAATGGAACTCGTACGCTTCGTCCAGGGACGCCGATGACAGCTCCACCACTGGAGGTTTGAGCTTTGGATTCGATATAGAATCGGCCGTTCGCTCTGCGAACGACACCGTTTCGGGGACCTTCAATGTGTAATTATCACCTCCGCTTTATCTTCAATTATTTTATTTAACTTTATATTTCGATGCTTTGTGTTTTCATTGTGGAATGGAATTAATGCAAATTATTGGCTGAGAAAAAAGTGAAAGCGAAAACATAATTATTTAAACTTATACTGACTTAGTTGTTGCTTGAGGCTGTTTACTGAGTGAATTCTGGCTAAATTTAATCGTGACTGATGATGGAGTCAGTGTCGTTAGTCTTGCGGTTTTGAATTAATTCATACAGTTAAGAGCACATGGAGTTTGTTATATAATTGATTGCTTATGAGTTGGCATTATCAGTTGATGAAAATTTTGTTGGTTGATGTTTTCTCCCTGATATAATATTGTCAAAAACTCTGATCAATAATTTTTCGCACTGATTTTCTGGCTGGCATAAGCATTCAATGCCTCATGATTTAATTTACTTCGCACGATTAGTATGTTTCCTCTAGCTTGAGCAGGATATTTGAATCCCAGTTACTTTCACAGTATAATATGATTGAATTTTTAAACTCTAGAATTTGTTTCTTTGCACTTGCTTTTGCCTTGATCTTGCATTGGAAATTCTGAAGACTGCCCGGCTTACCTTGTTTAAGGATTTGTTATTGTACCTTTTCACGGTACATTCACTGTATAATATGATTGAAGACTGCCCGCCGTGGGCGTTACGCTGTTTGAGGATTTTGAGATTTCGTTGGTAATTATCATTATGTTATTGTACCTTTTCAGTTTTCACCAAATGCAAAAGTGTGTTTTGGGGGGCAAGGTAGTAAGGTCATGAGATGTTGATGCTTCTTTGCTTATTGCTTTTGATGCTTGTTCAGGGTTTCTAAAGGAGTGACAGGGAATTTTCAGTCTGCCACCAGTAACATTCCTTC
>CAODLS010709444.1:0-16235 GCA_948243855.1 Flueggea neowawraea
TAAATTTTGTTATATTCAATAATTAACTATAATATCAATAATGTATTTTATTCTAAAGATTTTTTTAATAATTTTTAAACAAATTAATTATTCTATTAGTAATTAATAATAATAATTTATAGAAAAATGAATTTTTAAGAGTGTGTAGAAGAGATTGAGAGATAAAAAATGGTGTAAAATTGATAAGAATGAGGTGGGGTATTTATAGAGTTGAAAAAATAAAAAAACAACAAAAAAAATATATAAAAAAAAGAAAATAACCGTCGGAACCGCCGATTCCAACGGTTAGAACCGTCGGTTTCAACGGTTAAGTGAACCGCCGGTTAAAACGGCGGTTTGACGGTTTTTAAAACGAAAACCCGGAACCTAAATCGTAAACCGTCGGTTTTAGTCTGCCGGTTCTGGTTTCGGTTCGGTTCTGGTTTTGACAGGTCCGATTCGTCGGTTTCGGTTTGGTTTTTACACGTCTAGTATGAGGCAATCTGGAGTGCTATTTTCTCACTGGGTCTTGACCCCCATTTTATTTTTATCTATCTTCTTTGTCTGTCTTACAGATATATTTTGACGCTCAACATCTGTTCGACATCTCGTCACCAGTGAGGCTAGACTTGTTGCCGGTTCCGGAACCAGTGGTTCCGGTTTGTCAAATGTGAGAACCAGAATCGAACCGTGGTTTTTACAGTTTGGTCCGGTTTCAGTTCGATTCGGTTCCGGTTCTGGTTTTGACCGGTTTAACTGCCGGTTCAGTTTCGGTTCGGTTCCGGTTCGGTTTCCTGTTTTCTTTTTTTTTTTTCAAAATTTTGTTTTTAATCAGTTATTTTATCCCGTCAATTGGTTTGTAAATTTTGTTATATTCAATAATTAACTATAATACCAATAATACATTTTATTCCAAAGATTATTTTAATATTTTTTAAACAAATTAACTATTCCATTAGTAATTACATCACATAATTTTAAATAAAATTAGAAAAAAACTCATTAAATTTTATTAGATGTTCTCACTTGTGGCGGAGGAATACCGTGATTACAATACCAAATTTAATTATATAATATAACTATACAACAATTAACAATACATGATAAATTAAAATATAAGTAAAAAAGAAAAAAAAACTAAACTAACTCTCGTCGTTGGAGTCAGAAGTGTTTGTTGTGGAAGCGGTATCAAATAACTCATTACCTTCGGATGATGATGAATAGAGTTGGTCTTGAGTCCTTTGAGAAATGTAGAAAACGTAATTGTAACAATAAAATGTATAAATAATTAATAAGAGTAATTTATAGAAAATTGATTTTTTGAGAGAGTGTAGAAGATATTGAGATTGAGAGAGAAAAAATGGTGTAAAATTGGTAAAAATGGGGTGGGGTATTTATAGAGTTGAAAAAATTAAAAAAAACAAAAAAAATAATAAAAAAAGAAAATAACCGTTGGAATCGCCGGTTCTAACGGTTCAGCAACCGGCGGTTCGACAGTTTTTAAAACATAAAACTGGAACTTAAACCGTAACCCGCCGGTTTTGGTCGGCCGATTTTGGTTCCGGTTCGGTTCTGGTTTTGACCGGTTTTGATCGGTCCGGTTCAGGTTCGGTTCCACGGTTTCAGTTCCAATTTTACAACTCTAAGTGAGACATTCCTTGCTATTCAGTTAGTGCCCTCATTCGGGTTGGACTTTTGTATTTTTGTCAATAGAGTTTCATACCAAGTTGTTGCGGGGATTATGGGCTATACTTTTGTATTTGGCTATTGATCTTACTATAACGGTTTTATAGTTATTTTGATAGTATCATATCTATACTATTTTCTTATATATCATTTATATTCAATAAATATTTTGATAAATAATTGTTTGGTTAGAATATTTATATCTCCGAAACTTGTGCGAGATGAGCTGGACATCCATAGACAGTTCACCTTGTACGCCGGTCACCGGCCCAACTCCGGTCGTGATACTTACATAATGAGTACGAGTTATTTTTTATAGTTTTTCATTACACGAGAAAAGGAAACATTAGAGCAAAACAAAAAAAAAGTGGATAATGAGTACGACCCAAATTAAAGTACTACTTAGTGAAATTTGGTCTTTTTATTGTGTAATTTCATTCTATTCAACTTTAATATTTTTTGAACTTCTTTCAAATAATTAATAAGCTGAAAGTATCAATTTTGGGTACTATTTTATAATTTTGTAAATTAATAAGGATTAAAAGGTAAATTGTCAAAATTGGGGTTGTAGTTAGGGTTTTGAAACCCTAGTAGCCGCTCCTCTCTTGTCGCCGCTTTCACTCCCATCACGCTTCTCTGTCCCGCTCTCAATCTCGTTGCACATCTCTACCCAACTCTCTCTAGATCATCGTGTCACGCTCTCTGCCCAAATCAACTAGGGTTCGTGTCACGCTCATTCAAGTTCGTTGATGAGGAAGAGAACCGAGGAGGGGAAGGATCTAGGAGAGAAAGAGAATTTAGAAACGCGAAGGGAAAAAAAGAAGGAAAGAGAGAGAAGGAACAGAGGGAGACGGGGGAGGAGAGGCAGGCGGAGGAGGCAAAAAGATGGAGAACAAGAGGGTGGCGTAGATGAACGGACAGAAGAGTTAGAAAGGGAGAGGGATTGAGGCGTAGAAGGAGAGAGAGGAAAAGAGAGAAGATAGAGCTAGGAAAGCAGAAGAGAGAGACAGGGAAAAAAGTGAAGAAGAAAAAAAAAGATATAAATAGTGTGGTATTTATGAAATGAAAAATAATACTGTTATATATCAGAAAACATAATTTCTTAGGTGGTTTTTGTGAAATCAAAATGTCCAAAATTAACATGGAATGTAATTTCCTCAATTTTCATTTATAAAAATTGGAATAATACAATCACTAAATAAGACTTTTGTTGACCTCTTATATTCATTTAATATGTTTTGATGATGGCAAATGATGATAATTAACGATGATAATTAATTAAGTGAATTTGGATTAATTTGCATATTTGATATAGATAAAAATAGTTAAGTGAACTTGAATGATGTATGAGGTTGATATGTTTTACTTGATATTTATCATTGTCTAAAATTATCATTGAAGTATTGATGTCATTAGTTCAAATTTGGAGTATAAAGTTTGACGTCTAAATTTATAATTGGAAATATGGATATATGAAGAAAAATGAATTTGGACTAAATTAATGTAAATGGGTTTTTATCTATTGATGTATTTTGATAAGTCCAAAAGAAGAGTTGGGGCATAAGTTTAAAGACTCAAAAGATTCCAACAAGTGAAAGTTGGACAGAAAAAATTGAGGGCCAAAAATAGTAAAATGAAATACTTTCAGTGCTTAAGCACTATTGGAGTAGAAGTTCTAGTGAAACTTCTACCTAATGAATAGTTATTGTAACTCGGGCTAAGATAATCCTAATGGGCTTAAAAGAGGTAGAGTCCACTGAAAATGAGTCTAGATGCTTTTGTGTACACTATTTGATTTTTGCAGGTTAAGTATGCCTACCAGAAGAACAGTTAAGTTTGGAAGCTTCGGGAAAAGTGCAATAACGGTCACAAAATCAAACCCAACGGCTCTAAACTTTTTACAACATTCAAGATGACATCTTTGGCTATAAATAAGGCTCAAGAATACTTGGAAAGTATAAGTATTGATCATATTATGCATATTTTTTTCTAGAGCAAAACTTGCATATTTACTTGTCTTGAGCTAGTTTCTCTCATTAAACTTAGATTTACAAATCCTTTTGAGAGAGTGTTTCATACACATTTCTGTAACCTTATTAAGAGAGTTTAAGGTCTCCTAACACTCTTGAAGTTAGGAAAGTTGTAAAGGTTCTCCTAACACCCGTGAAGTTAAGTTTGGTGTAAAGGTTTTTAAGCACCCGTGAAGCTTGAAGTGATTGGAGAGCTTGCCCCCGTGAAGCAAGTGGTTGTATTATTTTCCAAGGGGGAAGATAGTGAATCGGGAAATCCTAAGTGATGAGCTTAGGTAGTTGATGTAGGCTTTGTTTAGCCTAGAGTTGTTGCCGGTTCCGGAACCGGCGGTTCCGGTTTGTCAAATATAGGAACCGGAACCGAACCGTGGTTTTTACGGTTTGCTCGGGTTTCGGTTCTGGTTTTGACCGGTTTTAACCGGTTTAACCGCCGGTTCGGTTTCGGTTCGGTTTCATGTTTTTTTTTTTTTAATTTTATTTTTAATCCGTTATTTTATCCCGTCAATTGATTTGTAAATTTTGTTATATTCAATAATTAACTATAATACCAATAATACATTTTATTCCAAAGTTTTTTTTAATAATTTTTAAATAAATTAACTATTCTATTAGTAATTAATAATAATAATTTATAGAAAAATGAATTTTTGAGAGAGTGTAGAAGAGATTGAGAGATAAAAAATGGTGTAAAATTGATAAAAATGAGGTGGGGTATTTATAAAGTTGAAAAAATAAAAAAAAAATAAAAAAAAAAAAGAAAATAACAGTTGGAACCGCCGGTTCCAACGGTTCAGTGAACCGCCGGTTAAACCGGGGTTCGACGGTTTTTAAAACGAGAAACCGGAACCTAAATCGTAAACCGCCGATTTTGGTCGGCCGGTTCCGGTTTCGGTTCGGTTCTGATTTTGACCGGTCCAATTCCGATTCGATTCGCCGGTTCCGGTTTG
This sequence comes from Flueggea neowawraea, assembly GCA_948243855.1. Classification (NCBI taxonomy): domain Eukaryota; kingdom Viridiplantae; phylum Streptophyta; class Magnoliopsida; order Malpighiales; family Phyllanthaceae; genus Flueggea; species Flueggea neowawraea. The sequence continues at coordinate 4,643 of CAODLS010709444.1, forward strand.
ATTTTTACAACTCTAGCAATAGGAGGGAAATTCTAATATCCTGCAAATAAATTTACAATAATCAGAGAACTGCTGGATTTATGAGCTGTTACTATTAGACACCAACTTCTAATGCTTTGGATGTAATCTCCCTCGAAAACCATCAAGCCCCTAAGCCTTGCTCCTTCCTATGGAGAATACTTTTGACTCATTATCTTCAAACTTGTCTTGAATACTTTTGACCAATTTGTAATTATTTTTATCTTTTATAATGTGATGAACGATGATAGACATTATCATTATTGAACCAGACTATCAGTTTGAATCAGAATCGAACCGGCCAGAATCGGAATTGAACGAACCGGAACTGGAACAGGCTGAACCGTCCTCCATGCAGTTCGGTTCAAGTTTAACATTTTAGAAAACGGTGGAACCGTAGGTTATAAATCACCTGCAGGCCGCGGGCCATGTCATGATCGTTGTCAACGGTCAAATGGGTTCAACAGTCCTTCCTATTTAATTTTTTTTTCTTTTTTTATTAATTTCTCACTACAAATACATCAATTCTCCCTCTTAAATTTCTCACATCAATTCTCTACCATTATATTCTCTCTCAAAATTCTCTCATTCAATTTAATCTCAAAATTCTCTCACTTTTTTTACTATATTTATTCTTAGAAATACAAAAAATTAACTATTGTTACTATATTTTTTATTATAATAATTTTTCATTATATTATTTTTATTAACATTATTATATTTTTTCAATGTCATACATTTTTTAAAATTAAATTTTTGTTGATCATTTTTCGTATTTAGTCAAAAAAATGTCAAGTGAAGATAGAACTTTCAAAAATATTAAGATGAATGTATATTTGCAAACTCAAGAAAGTGAAACTCAACTACCTCCCACACAAAAGGGAGGTGCCAAAATATCGAATTCTGGCATTTTCAAGGTTCATTTCAAGAAGAAACCAAAAGGAGATAGTAAGTTTGACGTTTCTTGTAATTATTGTAATCAGGTTTACAAATTCAAGTATAGAGGTGGATATGACATTTTCATCCGCCATTTGCAAACAAAACACCTACTCAAGGTTGGATTGACGCGCGATTAAACTCAAATTACCTGGTTTACTTCTTCTTCTAACTCTCCTCAATTATTTCATTATAATGAAGCTAATTATAGATATGGATTAGTAGAAATGATAGTTATTGATCATTTATCCTTTAGTTTTGGTGAAAAATTAGATTTCACTCAATTTTGTAAAAAAATTGTTAATCCTAGTTTTAAGTCAATTCCTAGAAAATACTGTGAAAGGAAATTTATTAAAATTGTATAGAAAATCAAAAATTGATTTGATAAAATATTTTCAAAGTAATGACATTGATGTTTCTATATATAGTGATATTTGGAGTGACCATTGGAAATCTTATTTGTACATGGGTATAACTTGTCATTGGGTTGATGAAAATGATATTTTGCAAAAAAAAATTATTGTATATCGTTGTTTTAATGACAGTCATAGTGATCAAAATATTTGCAGAATAATTCATACTATTTTAGAAGAATATAGATTACTTAATAGAATTTTTCAATTTTCTTTGATAATGCATCAGCTAATAATGCTTCTATTATTGAATTGAAAAGCATTTGTCAACCAAATTTTGGGGGAAGATTTTTTCATGTTAGATGTGCATGTCATGTTTTAAATTTATGTGTTCAAGATGGTATTAAAGCACTTGACATTTTTTTAGAACCAATTAGAAATGTTATTTCTTATATTTGGGTACACCTTCAAGTTACAAAAGCATGGTTACATTTTTGCACCAACATTGGTAAAACTCCAAAACGTTTTTCAAAAGATGTTCCTACTCGTTGGAATTCAACTTTTAAATTTCTTAATCAATCTTTTGAATATAAAGATTTATTGTGCTCTTTTGCATCATCTAATATTCCACAATACAATATTCTTCCACAAATGTGGAATGTTTGTAGTTCAATTTTGAATATTTTACGAGTTTTTAATGATGCTACTCATACAATTAGTAGTGTCTATAAACCAACTTCGCATCAAATTTTAATACACGCAATGAATGTGGCTGGTGTATTAATGGAAGGAATGAAGGTTGAAGAAATTAGTTATGACGTTTTAAAAATGAAAAACAAATGGTTGCGTTATTATAAATTTATTCCTGAAATTTATCTTGTTACTATGACATTTGATCCTAGATGTAAATTTGATGGTTTAATTGAATGTTTGGAAAGATATTATGAATTGTTAGGATTAGGTGGTCATGAAAATGTTGGCGTTTCTTATCTAATTTCTAAGGTAAGACATTTGTACAATGAATTGTGTGAAGCATATACTGTTAGATCAAGGGTGATCAACATTAAGATCTTTTCATGTTTTGATGATGACCAAAAGGTTTTGATGAAGAGCAAAATGTTTGGCTTAAGGTGGAACACGTTGGAAAGCTTGAAATTACGAAACAATGTTGTCAACGCACTTAACGTACACTAAATGCATGCAACGCACGGAACAGAAAGGCAGAACATGCATAACACAAGAAATAATGTACATTATAGTCCACAATGTGCGTAAAACGTGAGCAACGTACGTTGTAAAGATGCTGAATGCAAACCGAAGCCACTGGAGCACAAAACAAAGTACGGGAAGGATTCACTTTTAGTGTAAGCCCTAGCCCTAAATACATTGTATCCAGATTATATTTTATATATAAATATTATGAGGCATTGTTTTATCTCATTATTATTCCTATGCATGTTTAATTTGATAAAACATGCATAAATAATAATTCTACTTAAGTTATCAAATATGTGATTTGGATAGTAAAACCTTAAAGCATAAAAGAATATTATTCTAAATGTCCCTAGTCGGTTATTGTCATAGGAGTGACAATAAACCAAGACTAGTATGTACTATGTGAGATGATCATGTTTTACTGGTCATAGGATATGAGATATGAATAAGAAAACATAAGAACATGTTAGAGAACAGTGTTTTAGATCAATTCGCTTATGAGAATACTATATGGTTGAAAGGTCATAAGTATTTCTCATACAATACTTATACTAGAATCCTTCGACCTGAAATTACTATGGATTCTTGGGTGATTTCTCGTATACTTTGACATACACCTAACGTTATTTGTAATGAGTAACAAGTATGGGTATGATTGAGTATGTCATGAGTCATGCTAAGGAACATGAGTGAAGTGAAGGGAGTGTCACTCTCAAAAAGAGAGAAGATATCACCGGCCACTTGATTAGTGAAACTGAGTAGTGTGTGACCACACCCAAACAAAGGGATAAGTGTTATCATTTGTTTGACTTAATTAGGATCACTTATAGATCAAGGAAATGTTTTAGCATAAATAAAGGTGACCAGTTCCATGCCTTATGCTAATTTTGATATCGAGAGGCAAATGGTTGTATAAGGTTGTAATTAGGTTATGTTGATTCGTAATTGACATTCATTTCAATTTGGGTAATCATAATGTCTTGCTAGAGACCAATTATGATTTATGATTTTTAAATTAATTTTAGGCTCATTGCCAACATTGAATGAACCTACATGATCGCACACAATAAAGATCTGGAGTGGTTACAAAGGTTCTCTCTTTGTAGTAAGTGAATTATTAAGATTATTAATTTGATTAATCAATAATGATTCAGGATTTTATAATTTATGCTTTAAATAAGATTTAATACATAGTCCATTAATTTAATGAGCTTTTAAAATGAATCACCAATTATCGTGGTAATAATTATTTAATTATGTGTGACATAATTCGGTCAATATGAGTAATTTATTCAATGATAATGTATCATATAATTAAAAGTCCAATAATAGTAATAAAACCCATTTGATTTTCAGCCTTTCCTAACCTAAATTGGAGAGAGAAAATTCGGCATACAAACCTAAAAAGGGAGGGAGAAATTCGGCTCATTTTTCCTATTTTTTAGGAATCATTTTCCTTGTGTGACAATGATGAATTCAGCACAAACAATTATTAATTAGGAGTCCATGACTAATTAGAAGTTTTATTCTTGTTTGACAAGGAAAATAAAAACCCTAATTTGTATGTGACAAAATTAATTAGGAAGTGTTTATTCATGTAGGACAAGGAAAGCAAATCCTAGTGTGACTAGGATAAGAATTCGATACACATCTTCTAAAATAGGAAGAGGTCGAATTCTTGGAGGGCAAGCAAGTGCAATTTCGACTCTTTAGTGCTACCTATTTAGGTCTTCTCATATGCCTATAAATAGGATGCACACCTTGCCATTTAATTGATTCCAAGGCAAAGCCGAATTAGTGAGTGTCACTTTCAAAGAGAGAAAATTATTTTATGAGTTTTAGAATAGAGATTCTAAAAGAAGTGCTAGCACACATTAGCCTAATCAACTATCTTGTGTGTGCGTGAGAGTAGAGGGGAGTCGTCTTTTGGCATTCCCTATTGTCAATTGCATTCGGCTCAAAACAAACAAAGGAGGAGGAGAAACCAATTCAGCAGTACCTTGCTTTTGGAGAAAAGCAATTCAGCAAAGATTTTAAGGTACATATATTCGGCCACTTCAATTAATCATGATTACATACAGTGTTCCTGGATGTTTCTTGTGTGATATTATTGGTTGTTCTGTTGCGTTTGATGTTGTTTATTTGCATAAGAAACCCAACATCCACAACGTATGTGAATCAACCACAACATACGTTAGGCATTCAAAACGTACTCCATCTGGGTTTATTTATGATCAACGTACATCATAGTGTTTGGGGCATACACCAACACTTCCAAACAGTAGAAAACAACATTAAATACACTCCAACGGCTAGTTTCATTTTACCAACAGTCATATGGCATGCAAATGCTATAAATACATCAATAAAAGACAGAAAATATGGATGATCATATGGTTTTAAGTCCCAAATATTTTCATCATTCCATCAACCCCAAAATACCAAATTCAAGCTAGAGAGAAGATCAAGAGTATCAATCAAACACATGTACTCATAGCATAGAGCTTGCATATTTTTGTATTCATTTTGAGAGTGGAGAAATGTTTGTTGTGAACCTAGAGAAAACAACATTGTATGGCTTTAGAGGTTTGAGCCGAGAATCAACCTTGGGTAGGCTTTAGAGGGGTGAGCCGTAATCAACCTTGTTGCCTTAGACGTGCGAACCGCAATCAACTTTGTCGTAAGGTTTTGTTCGATTGAGCCATAATCAATCTTCGATATAGTGGAAATCCTAAGCGAGAATTAGATAGTGGACGTAGGCATGGTTGGCCTAACCACAATAAATCTTGGTGTTGTTCTCTCTCCCTTCAACTTTCTTCCGCTCTCCAAACCCAATCAAAGTATAAACCGAAAATTCTCCAACATATGTTATTCCTTCTACTAGTAGAGACCTTTCATCTACCGTTTCGCCTCCTATTGTTCCCAACAATTTGTCAAATATGGTCACCAAGTTTTACATGAAAGGAGGAAGAAACCTAGATCGAGCTCACATTCGAAGCTCGATACTTATTTAACCACAATTTTTGAGTTTGGTGATTATGCAAATTTTCAAAATTTGGAGTGTGGAAAAGGCATAAGGCGACATTTCTAACTCTAGCGATTATTGCAAAACTCTAGTGATTAATGCAAAACAATTTCTTGCAGTTTCAGCCTCAACTGTAGCCGTTGAACAAACATTTAGTAGTGGAGGCAATATTTTGGAAGAAAGAAGATCAAGATTGGCTCCCGAATCATTGGAAGCTCAAATTTGCCTCGATGATTAGGAAAGAGCCAACATGCGATATCAAGAAGAACTTTTACATTCATCATCATCTGACGAATGAGTTAATGATGGTTCAACAACGACGACTTCCAACTCCAATAAAGATAATTAGGTAAGAGAGGTGTAATTATATCAAAATAAGTAAAGGAACTACGTGGACTTTGATTCCTCTGAACTCCGATAGGATACATAGACAACTTAATATAATTAAATTGAAACCCATTTTTTATTTTTTATTTTTCAAATTTTTAAAAATTAATTACTTGTATTCCATAATTGTTTTGATTATTTGTTGATGAAATTAAGTCTAAGCACATTTTTTATTTTTTATTTTTCACATTTGTAAAAATTAATTACTTGTATTCTATATTTGTTTTAATTATTTGTTGATGAAATTAAGTTCAAGCTCATTTTTTATTTTTTTTTTATTTTTCACATTTGTACAAATCAATGACTTGTAATTGTATTACATATTTGTTTTAATTATTTTTAATGAAATTATTATTTAAATTCCTTCCATTTTTATTAGTGTTTTTTATTTAAAATATGGTAGAGAGTATATATATTCACAATTACATTTAGCAATTACAAATCGAAACCAAACCGAATCGAACCAGGACCAAAATTGAGTACAACAACATTTTAAAAAAATAAAAATAAAAAATCTGGTTCGAACTGGAGCCGGCGACTAAACCGGTCCAAACCATTGACCGAACCGCCTGAAACCAAAACTACCGGTTCTTGAACCGTAGCCACCACTATGTGATGATATGTGAGTTATAATTAAATTTTATTATTACTAAGTGTCATGATATATGGTAATTTTAGATGATACGATGATATTTGGAAAGTAATAAGGGTAAGTATGAGGATAATTTTGTCGAAATAAGAAAATGTGAAATTCATTTATAAATTCCACTTGTTTTATTTTCAAATTAACACTAAACAAAATTTTAGAAAAATGAAATCTTTTATTTATAAATAAAGGATTTTATTTTTTTCAAAAAAAATACCGAATACAAAAATCTCAATTTATAAATAAATTTCACAAAATTTTAAGAAATTCTGTCAAATACTACGTCAATATTGTCAATTCTGCAAATCCATAAGAATTTGATTATTTTCATGTCTTCAAAATTAAGTTTGAATAAGATCGTTTCTAAAATTAGTTTAACGATGACGAATTACAAGAAATATGGTCTTAACAAATACTTCAAACAATAATTTCAAAAAAAAAAACAAATACTTCAAACTAAATCTTTTTTTTTTCATTTTTTTAATTAGCAAGGCTTAATCAACTAATCAAGCAATATATCCAAAAAAAAATGCATTTCTTTGTCACCAAGGAAAGGAAAAACCGACGAAAATAATCAAATTAATCCGACTCCCAATCGCAGTAGGAAGTAATTGATATGTATAAAATCTCCATTACGCTCTTTCTTCTAACCATTCAAACACTCAAAAAAACAATTCTTTACAGGTTGACTCGACTTTCTTTCGGACCATTCAAAGCTTAGAATCAACCCAATGAAAAAAAAAACTCCATAAATAACACCTCCACAAAACACAGACTCAAATCAAAAGTCACCAATCAAACTTTGGTATGTTGTCTACAAATAAAAACTCTCCCTCATTCTCTCAGATATTTCTCCCCCATTTTCTCTCCCCACAAACACTTCCTAAATCCCCTCTTTTCCCTGCACTCCTCAACCATTCTTCCCAACACCCTCCTCTCTATATACCCTCATTACACACCATGCAATCATTCCACTATAAACACCAAGAAAATACCAACAAATATTTTGGAAAACCACCAAGAAACAAGAAAACCAAGAAGAGCGGTGATAAGTACTTTTTTTTCTCCTGTTGTAAGCCGGATGATGTGATCATGAGCAGTTGTGCACTTACACCGGGCCGTCGCGAGGACGATTTGGTGGTTAAGTATGTGAAGAAGATGGAAAAGAAAGATGGTGTTGTTTTTCCAAAGTTGGTTCCGGCAAGAGTTTCGTCCCCGGAGAAGGATCCCGGTGGCGGCCGACATCGGAAGAAAGATAAGAAGAGTATTACACGGGTGTTGAAGGCCGTCTTTTTTTAGACTACTTTGGTAAGTACCAAGTCATTATTACATTTATGTATCTCTATGTCTTTTTAATTACTTGATTACTATTTGATTCTAAATTTTAACGTTTGTATATGTTCATCGTTTGGTAGATTTCCTACAGTTACTTTAATTTTCGTTTCAAAGATTAATTTTATTCAAATTTCTTTAAGAATCACTGATTATTTGTCTGCAAATAATTTTGTTTCATCAAATCCATTTTTTTAAATAAAATCATCAAATTTTTTTGACAGCCTATTTTTAAGAAACTAAATTTAATTAGTTTGGCTTGTTTCTTAAAAAAAAATTGTTAGTTTTGTAATAATGAAATTGAAGGATTAAAACTCAATTAGATATAACTTGTGATTCCGCTTGTTCTGGCCTAATTTTGATTGCATTTTTTTTTAATTTGAATAATGTAGTCTATTCCATGTTTAATGAAATTACATTTTTTAGTTGTCACACAATTTTCGTTTAATTAGTCAATGATAAACTGACACTGACAGTTAAATTGTTTATTTCTTGGCAGGCCAAGAAGGTGAAGAAGAGAAAACTTATACAGAAGTTACACAAGTCAAATGCAAAACTAGCCGCAAAATTCGAAAGAGGTCTAAAGCCAAAGAAGAGAGGTTATACATTTTCGGACTCCTCTGAAATCTCCAAGAAATTCGACACAAAAAATGTTATAACTAAACAATCTTCAGTTCATCCTTTAAAATCATCGTACCCTTCATCAGTTTGCTCCGATCCTCAGTCATTATCTCCAAGAACATTCGATTACAACCCAAATAATTCGAAACCGAAATCAAACAATGAGGAAAAATTGAGGCACGGAAGAGGAAAGTATAGTTGTAACAGTGGTTTGTGCTTGATTCTGTTGAGTCTGTTGGTTCTGGTGCTATGGGGTAAGATATGTGCCATATTATGTACTTCAACATGGCTTTTCTTGGTTCCTCGTTGGAGTTCAGGGAACAAGTCGTTTCGGTTTACAGATAATTCCAGGAAGATTGATCCGGAGGAGGACAAGAAGAAGATAATTATGGAAGGACTGCTTCAGAGGAACCTTAATCGCCGCCCGTAGTTCTTGTCAGAAACATAACTATGTCAGTAATGTTTGCTTGCTGCTGCTGCTAAAACTGCAGAATTTGATTTAATTTTGTAGATTTCTTTGGTCTTTTTTCTTCCCCAAGTGTACATATGATTTTTTTTTTTCTGAATTCTGATTTATTGGTTCCTGATAGAAAAGCAGTTTCAGGAATACATGTAATAAGGGTGTTTATGATTTCGATTTTTTTGGACAAATTTTCGCTGCATGATTTGTACTATTTGTGTTAACAAAATGAAAGTAATGCAATGATTTTGAGTTTTTTTTTTGGTTAAGCACATGATTCTGAAATATGAACTTCTGAAAGTGTACACACTTTAGTTCAAATAAACAGAATCACAAACTTCTGCACAAGTGCCTGAAATTTTCAGAACTTCATTTTTGATAAGTGAAATTTTCAGAACATGCCACTAGACTTTGCACTATTAAACAGTGCTTAACTGATAATGGAGCATAATTGATCATTCAATAACTATATCAAGCTATCATTTTGAAGCGTTGAGCCAGATAAGACTCTTATATATGGACGGCAAAGTTCTTCTACTAAATTTTAAAACTTTTCTACAGTCAAGTCTTTCTATGTCACTCCACCATGGCTCGTATGTATCTTATTGTGTTGACCATTAAACTATGAACGTTAATATGGATAGTTGTAAGAATTTATGAAGTAGGTATTTATTTGTAGCCTGCAGTCCAAATGTAGTAGTAGTCACCTGGAATTTATCATCGCCATTTTGGACAATGTTAGCAATCATTTGCGAAACTGACATAAAATTACAGCCAATGAAACCAATTTCCTATGCAAACAAGTCAACATCCATATATAAAACAATTTCCATAGCTTGAATTTGGGGCAACCATATAGCTATTTGCAGAACAGGTCAACTTAGACTGAGCTTTCGCATACTCTTAATCTTTCTGGTTCATTTCAGTTTTCTTTTTCCGAACATCACAATAAAAAGTAACGAATTACAACCAACTATAATACTATATTGATTAAGCTAGTTTACTAGAAAATAATTACTATAATTAGTTTATAATCAAATTATTAATACTACTTCCGTTCTATCTCAATAAAGGGACGCTTTTCATTTTTGGTACATTAAATTATGACAGTTTACCAATGTAGATAGACGTGAGAGGTAAAGATTTTCGTTCCTTAAGCAAGTAGTTGGAGATTCGAATCCTGACTCTTGCAAATAAAACAAACCTTGTTGGTAGGTTCTACCCTTTGCCTTCCATACCTAGGCGTAGATTAGTCATTGTGATCGGCGAGAGATACTTTGTGGGAAACTAAAAAAAATTATGACAGTTTTCCTTTATTACACTACTAGATAAATTACAAAGCTACACAATATTTTTTTTTTATTATTGCATGCTCTTTTTTTCTCTTTTGGACCTAATTTTTCTGGTACCAGGTTATAAAAGTCTATCAAAGATATATTTAAAATACTCAGTTTACAAAAACAAAGACAAAATACTATTGAATCGAGCAGAATTTAAATTTTGTAAAACTTAAAATTTAACACATTTCAAATGGAAAAACTTATGCTTGAACTATATTATGACGTCTTTTTTTAAGATAAATTATGAAAACAAGGTTTTGCAAGTGTTTCAAGAGTATGGCTAGCTAACATAGTTCCTCAAGCAAAAACAGCTAATTATATATATATATATATATTTGTGTCATGTGATGGAAGAAATGATGCATATATGCACGTAGTTGTGGGGAAATAAACAAACACGTTCGGATTTTACAACTTAACAGTTGTTTTTGAGTTGGGATTTGAGTTTGGGATGGTGGAGGTGAGTATCTAATATTCAATTAAATTATCTGTCCGTCTTGTTTTACTGTTACTTGATTGAGTCACCATTTTCTTCTCTAAACAATGCTCCATTCTTTCCGACGAAAACCAAATGCTTAATACATTATTTATCCCTGAACTTGCATGCTTTTGAGTTTTGTCAAATCACCCTTTGAACTTAACAAATGTCCCATTTGTCCCCTATACTTGTTTAAATACATTCTATTTTTTTTTTCCTTAATGAAAAGACCTTCTCACTCTATCATCAACTAAGTGAAACTCGTCTTGCACCAGAATAGCACCCCCTGCTCTTCAATCCAACTAAGCTGACCCAAAAATTAGGACGAAGGAACTCAAATTATCTTAGGTAGATGCTGAGTAAGCAACTAAAACTTTCCGTAAAATGTTGATTGCCATGTGCAAAATAATGTCTGGAAAATACTTAATCTACGTAATTTAAAGATCAACCTCATTTAAATTATCCTACGTAAACATTAACTAAAACTTACCATCAACCCACCACAATCGCCACCACCACCACAACATAACCTTCTCCCTACAACCCTCAACCACCGCACCTCCATGCAGGGACGGAGCCAGAATTTTTACCAAGGAGGAGCTGAATTCTGGTGATTCCGGATGGATAAGGAGACAGAGTAAAGGCATAGAGGGGCAGCGGACGAAAGAAAAGCAACTACTGCTGCCGATGTTCTTCTGTTTCTATCTTGAACAAGAGACGAGGCAAACTTTGTTCTTTTAATCAGTGCAGCACAACATTTGTTCTTTAAATAATTATCAAAT
>CAODLS010709473.1:0-17834 GCA_948243855.1 Flueggea neowawraea
GATAGGCCGTGTCTGTTTAATCGCTTTCTTCTCCATTTTGGTTGAAACATTTTACAGAATGACTTGATCCATGCTTGGGGTTTAGATTATCAGCTTGGATATTGTGCAGAGGCAAGCATCTTTAAGTCTTTCTAATGACAAGATGAATATATTCGTATGTTTCTTCTTGCATTCCTGTTTCCTTGAATTGCCTTGGCTGAAGCATTTCTGTTGACAGGGTGATCGAACAAAAAATATTGGTGTTGTGGATGCCGAGTATATTGTGCACTATGGTCGCCCTACACTTGGTGGCTCAGATGTAAATGAGGTAAAAGTTTAAATCTTTTACATAAGCTATATGCTATTTTGCTCAATTTTCAGATTTAAGGTTTCTAAATCATGATGTGCCATAATCTAGTCCATCCAAGATCAGAGTTATGCTGGAGAATAACTGGTGATTTTATGATCCATGTTACTACACTGCTTTAGTAGCAGCGAATTTTGGCAAGAAACCTGTAATTTGTTGATACACACTTCTTTTTAACTCCATCTATTAAGTTGTTTCTTTCAAAGGAATGAAGTTATTTCTTCCAGTACTTGTGACAGCATCAGTATGGAATTTTCATTTTTCCTTTTTGAGCTTTTGATGAACTATCTGTGTGTCTATATCAAGAAAATTCCTCCTATGGTAGCTGCTGCTGATGAGTATCTGTTCTACTGCAGACAATTTCAGCAAATGCACCTGCTCCTGCTGCTGAAAATATAACGACTACAGCAGCACTGGTATATTCTGTACGCTTGTTAATATGCATTTCCCATTTTAATGTTCGATTCTATTTTCTAGTTAACTAAACTTTAGCTGGATATATTTTGCAGCTGCCATCTCATTCACATAAAAAGGATCCGAGGCTGGAAGTAAGTATCCCTTGGTCTTAAACTTGCGCCTAAGCGCACATTAAACAACACATATTATCATCCACTTTCCACAGAGCTACAACCATGGCTCTGATGCGAAAGTTAATCCTACAGTATTCATCGTGCAAACTGAAGCCATCAACCTGATAGGGTCCTTACCAAAATATTTATCATACTACTGTAGAAGGCAAAAAGAGTGGAATGTGATTTGATAATAGTATAAAGATGCAAGAGAAAATTTTCAAACAAGATTTTGTTTTGCAAATCTTATGGAGATTGAACGTTATGCAGGTGAGGAGGCAGTCATACATCGAATATAAAATTTTTCAGCAACGGTGGGCAAAAGCTGCTGAGGAGGATACGTGTTGGATAGATCAATATAAACAATCGGCAAAGTAAAGCCGCTGAAGTCCTTTGGGGCTGTGTAAAGCTGAAGCATGAACCATTGTGCAGTACAGTTTTCCATAACAAGAGCAATAGGCCTGAACAGCTTGCTTGCTTGAAAGAAGTGGGGCGGTTTGGTTTTTCAATGTCATGGCTCGTTCAGACTCTGGAAATAATGCGTCAGATTCCCTTTTAAGATCAGCCTTTGTTGTATATAATGTAAATCAGTTCGTGTAATCAAAATCGTTCGTTGGACATTATACTTGTGATAAAGTCAGGCAAGAAACGTTTGATACGAGAAGCAAAAGAAAGAAAAAATACTGTACGAGTTCAATAAAAGATTGTACAGTTATTTTCTTGAGAATTTTGTACTTTGCCATGTTGAAGATTTTTGATATTTGTCAATATAAGATGTCAAAGATTAATGATTTGCATTCAAGAAAGGGAGATTTTCATTGTGGTGCTTGAAACTGGGGGACAATCGCTCCATGTCAGGCTTGCTTTTACAGGCGGTTTGCACAATATATGTGATTTTCACTTTTCCTTATTATGGACAACTGGAGATTAGATTCAGAATTTTCTACCACCAATCTGTGTCATCAGAACAAATGTGTGAAAAATAAAATGCTGTTTATTTTTTTACCAATCCCTTATGTTTCATTGGGCAGCGACAAGAAGTTTAGGAGAATGTACAAGTTATGGCATAATTTGCGGTACCATGATCATTGTTCTTGCAAAAACTTTCTAACACAGAAATGATAGTTAATTTGATAACCCAAATTATGAGGGAAGTAAAGTAATGAAGTTCTGCCGAAAGCAAAAATGTAAAGTAACCAAGTAATTGGACTTTCATGCAACTTGCACTTCCTGGTGAGATTGCACATTTTACAGAGATGCCTTGGAAAGCTACTTCTGGTTTTTCAGTTACATTCTCAAGATTTGCTTAAACTGTTAATGTGGGCATTTGACTTGGTCATTGCGCCTAAATTTAACAGAACAAAACACATAAGAATCTCTAAATAAGGTAAAGACAAACAAGGTTTGTTACATCCTACACTGTTAAACTGAAGCCATTTAATTGTCAGATTGCTAAGAAAAAGCTTGTCTTTAAGAAAATTCCTTGATATGCAGCCTGAACATTCTGTCCAAAGAGCAATCGTTTTCTGATATAACCACTGTGCATATTCAAACTTGCTATATTCACATGGAGATGGCATGGAGCGGAGGTTCACACAGATTGATGCAGAAGATGATGTTTATTCTTCTCATAATTTTGTTGGGGTTGATGGGAAAAGCCAATGCAGATGGCGGAGAGTTGATTTACGTTTGCTGTATTAAATTTTACAAGATTATTGGTGTTGGCAGCTGCTGTAATCGTCCAGCATGAAAATGTCAAAGATGTACATTGCCTAGTTACCAATTGACTTATTCATCAGCAACTGAAAAAGGGAAACAAAAAAACCTTTCTATGAGCATTTAACATTACCTGTTTTGTATATGTGCACGTTTCAACTCTGTCATAATGTATTTTTTTAAGAATTCTGCAACATCGACATGAGTGAGAAGAAGCCATAAAATCATCTCTTCCAAGTTAATTGACCCTTGACTCTTTGATCATGAAAAGAAGCCTAAAAGAAGTGAAAAACAAAGCTTGGCAATATAGTTGCAATTGATTTCCTCATGAATACCAACAAGATAATGTACTAAATGGACAAATACGGCATCCAAGCCAAGATTTTTTCTCTCTCTTTTTAATGTTTAATTAAAAAATAATAAACTATGGCACCAATGCATGCAAGAGCTCATAGCAACCAAGTAGTATAATGAGTCCAGCCAACATTTGATCTCTCAGAGAGATGCTCACGAGAAACATTAATAATATATAGATTCTTAGATAGAGACATGTACATAATTAATATATTTTTGAGGGGATGATGAGAACACCCACCATTTGATTGCTATTACCCCTCTAAACTGCACATGGATTGTTTCACAATTTCATCACCAATGAAGTCCAAAGAGATTCCTTAAAAAAATAAAAAACAACACTCTTCTCAAGACATAAAATGCAGAAAATATGTCCGAGTCTGTAAATCCCTGCTGTCATCTAAATCCTCTATGAGCCCGACACAGCACAACTGATAGCAAATTTGTTCACAACTTTCAGATGCAATTACTAATTTTAGCTCTAAGAGACAACAAAAATCATTTGCATTATATGTATCGAAGTAGAAATTATGGGCAATATGATACAAGTAACCATTAATTGATCTCCTAAGAAATACAAGATCACTACCTTACAAATTCAGCAAGTGGTACTGGTAGATAGGCTTAATTGCAGCCACCCAACCTCCACCCACCAGAAAATTTGGGTTGGCTTCACCTACATGCATTAATATCATCACCCTCTATCTTATCCATCCATAATAAAATTAATCTCTTCAAAGGGCTTCCACACCAATAATCAATAATCAAATATTTCAGGTAATTCAAAACCATCATTCCATTAGTCTGTATTAGAGGTAGGTGCCCAATTTATCAGAAGAAAAAAATAACAAGGGACCACACAGATCAAGACATGATCTGTGACTGCTGGAACTTATCAGGACAAAACACATAAAAAATATGCATGCAGGTTGACTTCCTAATTCTAGCTCCACACAGTATAACAAAGAGGCCAGAGCAATTTATGCTAATTGATCAAAGAGCAACAAAGCTCTCTTTAGCTTATCTTCAAGACATTTGGTTTGCAGATCAAACGAATGGAAGAAACAAAGAATTGTCCAACTGTAGACAACAATATTGATAAAAACAAGTCTGAAAACTGATGCAGCAAAAACATGTAGTGAACAACAATGAGTAACTAAAACAGTAGCCCAAATTTCGCAATCTCACTTGTCAAAAAAGAAAAAAAAATCGCCAATCTCAACATGGTACATTTTACACCCACTTGCAGAATAAACAAGTAAGTAGTACTAAAAAACAGTATTACAATAACACGAATCTAATGTTTGTCATAAGTACTGAGCACTAACACTTGAGCACAAACATTAATATATTCCCAAAGCAGACTAATTAGTTTTATCACAAAACAAATAACTTGATAAACAAAGAACATGGTTTCTCGAAAACCCATATATTGCTAATCCTAGCCTTT
Source organism: Flueggea neowawraea (assembly GCA_948243855.1). NCBI lineage: Eukaryota > Viridiplantae > Streptophyta > Magnoliopsida > Malpighiales > Phyllanthaceae > Flueggea > Flueggea neowawraea. The sequence goes on from CAODLS010709473.1 coordinate 4,436, forward strand.
CCACTATCTTCAAGCATTGCTAATTCCTTAAAATTTTATGCACAATTCCCACTAGGAATAGCAACTAGCTTGCCTGGAAATTGTAACACTCAACACTAGTAGTAATCTAATAAATGATTAATTATAAACAAACAAATGAAGAACAGATATTCTTCCACCCATTCAGACTCCCAACAGGATCAAGATGACCCCTATAATTAAACAAAAGCAAAAATATGAGGAACCATCAGTAATGGCATCCAAAGCAATTACAGGTCTTTGGAGTGAACGAACAGAAACCAAAAGGCCTGTTCGGAATGTTGCAATTGATTGCATAGCAGCAAGGAGATGGCAAGCAGAGACCTTTAGCACCTCCACAGCAAGTACAAAGTGCACATATCTGAAAGCTGCGCAATTTCCTCCTGCTTTCATTCATCATCATCCTCATCTCCGTGACTTTCACTGGCTCCATCAACGGTACCATCGCACTTCTTGCAGCAGACCGATTTACCTTCAAATCAAGAATAAAAACAAAACACTCAGTCCACAAAATACCCCATTTCACAACAAGGACAAAATCAACAAGAAAAAGTGAAAGATCTACGAATTTAAAGCAAGTTTCAAGAGAAAAGTAAAAAAAAAAGACACTCACTCGGGCTATGCTTGTACTTGCTTCATTGTAATTAAACACAGTGGCTAAAAGCAAGAAGAGCATCAACGGCAAGAAAGAAGAACGAGTGACCCCGCAAGCAGACATGATGGATGGATGTTTTTTCTCTCTCTCTATTTTCTTTTGCCGGTTTATAACCCTATAAAGGTGGGAAATTGGGAATCGGGTTTTTGATGGGTACTACTGGAGAGTTTTGATTTGGTGTGTGTATCATAAATAACAAATATTTATTAATTGCAAGTTTGGTCGATGAGGTTTTAAACTACTTTGTGTGTAGGTGAAGCCATAAAAAACGTGATAGAGAAATGCTTAATTGGGCCGCTTCTGCATATACTACACTACTACCGGGTAAGCTGAGGAGGAGTGGCTTTAGTGGGGGCGAGAGTGAAATTCGAAGGGAAGGGTTCAGTGGTTTTTTTTGGCAAATTTGCTCTGGGGAGAGTTTGAAAAGCACACTCTTTTCTCTTGTCTCTCACATGCACTCCTATAATGTGAAGCCACTCACTCTTGGTTTTGGGTAATATCGACTACCCTCACACTTGCGTCACACTACTGTTCACTCTTGTATTTAGGGCTAGAGCACTTTTCAACTGTATAATAGAGGTTTCTGTTTTGTAGATGTGTCTTGTTTTTGTTTTGTAGATGTGTCTTGTTTATTTTGCTTTTGTCAAGTATTTATTATTTCTTACAAGACGACGTGAACATGAGCTGTCTGGGTCCGGCTGTCTCCGAGGTTGGACTAAGAAATAAGTACCAACAGGCCACAGGTCAATCTTTCTAAGGTTCACACTCAGATAATTAAGGTCCATAATGGTACAACTTCATGGGTTTGATCAGAGTCCGGTTTGAAGATATGGCCTGTCTCTTTTGATGCTCACATTTGTTCACACATGGAACCGAAATTCCGAAGTATGAGCGATCCCTATTGATCCTATTTAACACGACAGGTTGTCCTTTCGAGTTAACATTTGCTGTCGAAAAATGAAAAACAAAACCTACAAAAGGGAATAGCAAATAGCAATTTCATTGGACTAATTGAATTTGAACTTTTCACATTTGATAAATACATGTCAATTCCAAAGCATAATCCACACTCTCATCCTTTCCTCTGCTCCACAACATTGGGAGGGTCGAACAGTACTTGGGAGAAAAAGAAAAAACTTTGTTCAGAGGGAAGAAAACACAAATCATCCGGGAAACTTGTGGTCAAAGTGCATCCCAGAAATGTCCAAGGAAACCAAAATTTAACCTAACACTTTGGAAGATCAGCAGGTGGAGGAAGCAGTTTCTGATGAGGAAGTTTTCCATCCAAGACAACCCAAGCCATCTTCAGACCCCAACTGGTATGAACTTCCAGATGGCAATGCATGAACCATAGCCCTGTTCACATGTCATCATAAAAACAAAACAACGCATTGATTTTAAGATTTTTCATAGCTAAATAAATCGTATTTCTATAACCAAAGTTGGGTTCTTTTCTTTGAGACTAACCTGGATTGTCTGCTAGGAATCTGATGGCAACCCACCCACCAGAAGGAACACCTACAGTGTTCCTTTCAACAGGGTCAACAAGATTGAATTTTGCAGGGTCCTTTTTGGGATCAAAGTTCCCAAAACCTTGACCCATAACAAAGAAATTGAAGCCATGCAAGTGAAGAGGGTGGCTCTCTGCACCAAGTATACTGATATCCTGCATTATTAGCTCCACACTGGTGTTAAAAGGAAGCACCACTAACTTTGTCCCATTACTCACCATAGTATTGTTTGGGGGATTTCCAGTGTAGTTAAATGGGAAAATTACGACTGTATACACCCTTTGATTGACCAAAAAAGTGTGCTTGAAGCAAAGCTGTGGTTGGCATTGCAAAAGATACGTTATTAACTGAAGCTGCAAACATGGTTCCATTTGGTCCCCGGCAAGTTTGGTTCTTGGGACATGGATTTGTTCCAAGCCCTACTCTGAAAAAGAATTGCCTGTCAACCTTCTGTGGCACATTGGCCGGGAAGTCTGCACTTGCCAGGCTTCGGAGTTGATTGGTAAAATTAGCGGCAAAGGAAGTGTCATTGAGAGCAGGTAAAAGTGGTTTAAAGAGAGGAAAATTTTTGCTGGTGTGATTTGAGGGTTGTGTTTTGAGTGATGTCTCGTACTCCAAAATGGAAGCAACAGTTGTGTTGTCGAAAGTTCCTTGGCCGGTCACGTAGGGTCTAGCAGTCATGAAGAATTTGGCATTTGGGTGGTGAGGTTTCGTCTTGAGAAGTACATTTGTGGTCTGTCCAGGAGCAATGAGAAGTATGTTGGTTTCGAATGGTTTCACATAGACAGCGTCGACATTAACAACCGTGAGTGTGTGGTTTGCAATGCTGAAGAAAAGCTCGTCATTGAGTGCTGCATTGATCAGTCGCAGAAGGTACGTTTTTGCCTGGCTTGACCTTCAACTTGAATGTGTCTTTCAGAAACAAGAGTAACAGGTTAGACTCTGATTCTAATACAGAATTAGATAACGTTATTACTATTTGAGTTGGTAATGATGATACCTTTAGCAGAGCAGTTATATAAAGGCCCTGGAAGTCCATTGATAGTATATGCATCAGAAACATTTGGCCCTCCACCTGTTTGCAAAGCCTGTCTAATGACTGCCTCAGGATCAGCATTAAACCACTCTCCTGAAATTGAATTAGATGCTTTGAGTTAGTCAATAATTGAAGTCATTTTGCATTGGAGTGATGAGGATTTTGGCACTGCTTAGTTACCGAAGACAATGGGGACTTCCTTGTAAGGTTTAGTAAATGGATAAGCAACGCCTTTTTCGGAAGAATGATAATAGGACCATAGATTGTTGACCTTAACCAGGATATATGAGCATGCCACCGGAGTGTGCCTCTTTGGCCAACAATGGTGAAGTTGTACACATTGCTCTGCCCTCTTTGTATGTGGCATTGAGTGATGTATGCCGGTCCATCTGCCCATCCACTTCGAAGCTGTTGAATTCCATGCCTGTTTTCCAGGAATAATCAGTTTAAGAGCATGTTTATGAATCCTAGTTTGCGTTGTCTTCTAAAGTTTCATGTATGTTATATATACCAGTGAATAGAGATATTTTTCTGAACATGGTTAACCACTTTAATGAGAAGACGGTCGCCTTCTCTAGCTACAATGAGAGGCCCTGGGAACTTGCCATTCACTGTAACCATGCTCTTGGTGTGGCATAATTGTGTCACATTTTGCAGTTTGATCTACAAAACAAATATTTTCTTAGACTAGCTGTTACATTTGAAGTAATAAAACACTAAGCACAGACATGAAAACTGGAAGAAATCATCTTGTTTTTTTTTTTCTCATAATGTGAGAAGATAAACCTGGTCATGTACATCGAACTTGTAGTGCCTGTAATGGCAATGGCAGGTGCAGGAAGGAGTGCTAAGGCCATGAATGACCAGAAGTGAAAAGATGCTAGCTGAAATGCTGTTGATGAAAGAAAAGAGCAACCCATTTTCTGTTTTTCTCGGCTCTGTCAGAGAGTGCTAAAATTACCAAAAACCTGTTTGTTTGAGGGTGTGATGACCAGAGCTTGGAGACCTACAACATATATACAAGTTCAGAAACGTGTTGGGTCGATTAGGTGCTAGAATTGTTGCAGATTGCAGTAACATTTTCATTCCTAATTTAATAGAACCATTAGATAGAACAACTCTAAAGTGCAGTCAAAGACAATTTCTTAATTTTGTCCTCATTTCTTTTTTTGATCGATTTTGTCCCCATTTCTTTCTAGGTCCAAATCTTCCTTGGAAAACTATAGTTATATAATAAAGAACTTTCATGTATTTTTACGTGAGTTTTGCAAATATAAAAAAAAAATAGTATTGTTATTTATAATCGTGAACGGTAGTGCTTGGTGATAAAGCAACTAAGCAGGTGTGAAGGAATTCTAGCAAGCAGTCATTGTAGACTTAGCTGTGTGAAATAGTAGTCGTTTTCATTTATCAACGGAAATACTGGTCATGAATGAACGAATGAGGAACCTCAATTAACGCAATCTTCTTTGAAGCAAACCAAACCAAAGGTTAAGACCCAACCCCATTAATGAAATAAATATCTAACTTTCAAAGAATGTCCCAAGTAAGAAGATGCAGCCACAGACAAGTCTGACCTCCTCCTGATGATTTATACCTGACAACTTTCATTGTCTTATGAGTTTTTAGTTCATTTTTACAGCCAAAAAAGGATGATTTCTCATTAGCCGAAAATTGAGTATGTAATGGAGAAGAGAGGTCTAAGTGGGCAAGCCTTGCATGGTCTAGTCCACACATGGCAATAATTGAATGGTGTTGGCTTTGGATAATGGCGGCGCTTTTGAGGGCCTTCCGAGTGAGAGAGCCGGTAACTTCCTGTCCTGACCAAACCAACATGAGCATGTCTTTTCATGTGCTTTGACTTGAACAAAGCCTCGGCTATTGCTAGCCACGGGTTGGAAGATTGGCTGCGCTATTGCCATTTGCCAATCCAAAACTCTCCTCTCAATCTATCTGCGCGCATACTCCTTCCTTGTAGCACCAACAAGACAACAACAGTTACAGAACAAAACAATCCAAAGACATTCCGCAATGCATGACTACAACTGAAAATATTTATATTTTCACAAAAGAAAGGTTTTACATTGCTCAAGAAAGCTAGGACCTCATCCAACATGTTTCAGAATTTTCATCGCCGAACCCAAATGGAGGGTTTGAAAAAAAAGCCTACTGAAATAGTTGACACACAATGCGATAACCTAAAAACCAAAATTTACAAGCCAAGGAAACAAATTGCATTGCAGCAAAGACAGTCACTGATTCAGATTGTTGTGCTGCAAATTTAATATGTCAAACAAAGAAGAGCTGTCCACTAAAAAGGTAAATCACCTGTGGATTCTGCGATGCATGAAAGCCTCGACTAGTCCAGCAACACAACAAAGAACAGATTCTCTTCACTCTGCAGCTATGTCACCCAGTTTTTCAAGCCGAAAGTTTTTCCATCTATATAACATTCTGCAAGAAAGAAAACATATCTTGCAAAACAATAATTAGTAACAAAAAACAATAAAAAAAAGTACAGGAACAACAACTATTGTAAATCAGGCACTTCAGAGACTAAATATCAGGTAAGAACCACAATTCAAAGAAGTAGCAATTTCATCACACAATAATGAGAATAAATTCAAAATCCATCCAAAGCAAGAAGCAGAGTCCAATCACTATCAGATGCAGAGGAATACCATGTATAGTACAACTAAAACAACTGTGGAAATACAACCGAGATCACATAATTTGGAAAAAAAAATGCTTAATAAAATAATATAGTGGAAATAACTGAACATAAAAACTGAAGAAAGAAGAGTTTTGAGACAGAAGAAATGTTCACATTTGCGGTTATACCAAATGTGACAGTATTCACAGAATTTTTATACAAGCAGCAAATATGAAATTCAAAAGGAGTACTCGAGTCTCTCAGCTGAATTGCATTATCAACTTGGCATTGACTCTGTACATCCCCAGGAATGGGAAATGAATTTACAGACAATTTCCTTTTAATCTTCCAAAAATTGTAAAGAGTAACTGGACAGTATGTTGGGGAGCGTTCATCCCTCTGTGTCAATGTTATCATCACTAGGTGACATTTGTCGAGGTTCTGACAGTGAAAGTCGCCTGGGCTTTGTTGAGCCTCCTTCAACAAGACCTTCTGATGATAAATTTATTGCAGCAGAACCAGAGGATGATCCTAAGAATCGTCTACCTGGGGTATCAGCCGAAGATGATGCATTGAGATTGTACGTGAAAATTCCCATAGGATGGTCAAACTTGCAACTTGGACCAAACTTGCAGATACCATATTGCGAGTAGAAGATGCATAAAGGTTCTCCCTGTCATAAATAAAAATTATGGGTGTCACCATCAATAGTTAGAAAAACTAAACCACAGTCAAAGAAGAAGTAAATAATACAAGCATGTCTCAAAAAACCATAAAATTGGCAATTCATATCCCATAATAGAAAAAAATCACTGAAAGCATGGATAAGCAAGTTGACATTGAGGAATTAGTCATCTTAAGCATATAAGTAGGTTAAAGAACTCACTGGGCGTATAGGAAGGCCTATGGGACTTAATAGGCAGTCAGGGGCAGGAATTAGTCTCTCTCTTGGGTGATGGAACCTACAGACTGCACCAAACTTACAGTCTCCAGTCTTCATGTAAAACTGGCACTCAGGCTGTCCAGGTCTCTCAGGAAAAACATTCTCTCTTTGCAGTGCATAATATCCTACAGGGACAGAACCAGAACGAAATGGAGAAAACGTCCCTTGAGATCCTGCACTTGCTGATTCACTCTGGCGTGAAGTTCCATAAATCTGACTGTTTCCCATTTGCTGTTGGCTCTCAGGAGATGAAACTGACCCTAGCTGACCCTGGAAAAAATGGCGCCCATAAAGATAATTTCACTTCTCAATCCTCAGAAATTTCACAAAATACAAAAACAAAAAGATGCAGACTATGGAAGTACAATGCAGTGATACAATGGCAGAAAATGTCATGTAAATTTGGCTAGACATGATAGTTACGAGACCTATTGTTATGACACTTAAAAAACAAAATAATTTCAATGCCTCTAATATAACCCTTGTCTGACCTCACAATGCACAGATAACCATGCTTGATGATTCCCTAAATGGGATATAGAAGCTTACACTATAAGTATTCCAGCCTGGAACAGATACAACTCCTTGTGGTAAAATCAGAGGTGTATAACTTGATGGAGCCTGCCATCGCGGGCTGGTGACGAAAGATGCTCTTGACCAGTTTGCAAGTCCTCCTGGATAGGATTGCTGACCAGGAGTAGTCGGAGACTGGACAGTGGGATAAACAGGCGAACCACGCAATGGAACCATAACATTATTTGGTTGAGGATGATGGAATTTACAAGTGCCCCCAAACTTGCATTGTCCTGTTCTTAAATAGTATGCACACTCGGTCTCATTCTGTAGCATGTTAAATAAAACAGATTAAGTGCCAAAAGATAAAAGATAAGCCAGCCTACTCCCTCCAACATGCGTATAACAAGGGAGCAAACTCATTATTTTTCTGAAACTATAAAAGGCTGGAGAAAGGATTATATCTCAACATGTAGAAGAACAATTTATTTTTAAACCAGGAAATTTGCCTCCTTTATTCCATAAAGTTGCAGACAAGAATGTGTCTGAAGTTTTAAAGGGAGGCAAGGGTAGTCATCACTCCTGTTAAATAAATTATTTTATCATTTCGATTAACTAATACTTTTCATTTCAAATTGTTGTGCTTCTTCTGAAAGCTAGGTCGATGGGTAGGAATCCAAACTCTCTGTGAAACAATATCGCTAGACAACTTTTCAGATGTTATTGCCTATCATCAAATTTATAATCATGAATCAAGTATTGGTGTTTATAGTGTAATTCTGCCACTGCAATTTTTCAAAAGCTATAATAAGTTAAAAAGCTTATAGCCAGCTTCGTTGGGCCATATAGAGCAAAGCTGAACAGCATCCAATCAGGAAAACATCAGCCTAAAATATCAAAACACAACAGGCATTTTGTAACCAAACATTTAAAGTGACATAAGGAAAACATAAAAGATTTCAACAAAAATGAAATCCATACCGGTCGGAGTGGATACCCCAAAATATTTAAGGAGACTCTTCCAGCAATTCCAGCCTTGTCTCTAGGATGATGAAACTTGCATGTGGCTCCAAACTTGCAAGTTCCAGTCCTCAAGTAATACTGGAGAATTTAGCAGGATGTTAAATGGTCAACACCAATAACAAATAAGGTATTACCTCTAGTTTCCGACATTTATATAGCAAATATGGAAAGCATATGCAAAATAAAAATGATAGGACGTCAAATATCTAACCCAGAATTCCTACCATCATTATAATTATTAAGACCCATGATCACTGTTACTGCTCATGCACTCAAATGCATCTTTGAGCATGCACCACTAAACCCAGATCGTGATATTTCACTAAAAGGATTAGGGTTAATGTATGCAGGAATATTATAGAAGCAAACTGACAAAATTATTCCATCAGAGCAAGCATCTATAATTTTGTAGCTTTTCGTCTTAGCAGACAAACAAATGTAAGTTGGAAGATTTCCATCAACCAGAAGGCATAGTAGTGTCACTTTAGTGTAGCAGAATAAAAGATACAGATACCTGACATTCTGGCTGTCCATTTCTTTCCGGATATTCTCCCTTCATCCTTGCAGCAGCAATAGCCTAGAAATATAAACAATTTTCTTCAAAATATCAAATATAGTTACATTTTAATTTTTACGCATACATGAGATGATGTATATCGACGTCTGCAGAAACAAGTATAGTACTGCAAGAGTGACGCAGCTCTTACCAGCTTCCTATTTGGAGGATGATTATACCGGCATGTCGCCCCAAATCTACAGAGGCCAGTCCTGATGTAATAGGAACAATCTGGCTCGCCAGGACGCTCAGGATAAGGTCCCGATTCCATTCCTTCACCGGATCGCAAATTCATTTGCCACATCGCATCTAAAATAGAATTAGATAACCAGTTTCAAACCTCCATTAACAAATGCATTTAAAAAAAAAACTACAATACAAGACCATTCTGCAGCATTCATTCCATCCTGAATCAATTTTTCAACAAAGTCCTGACGCGTTAATTACCATGCTGCCACAATTGGAATGCAGTAAATCCACCGTCAAAGATGAGAATCTCTGAAACAAACACGACTCTGTTTCGAAAGATAGTTCAGGAGACTCGCATGAAAATCGACTTCAATTGTTGATCAAATTAAAATTTAGTGGTTAAATTTCTTGAAAACGGCAAAGTAAAGAGAGATGAGTGAACAAGGATTGGAGGCGGAACAAGAATAAGCAAAAGACTAAAGCATTTGATGGGCTGAATTCAGAAAAACAACGAGGAAAACAGAGATAAGAAACAATGGCAGCCACCTTAATTCCTCAAAATTAACTTAAATCAGGATTGACGGCGTTAAAGTTGGGCAGTGATCGAAGCAATTTAACCAACGTACACCTCGGACAACGTGCAACCAAAGGGATGAATGCATGAAAAAAGTGACAGTTTCCAGGAGGGCAAAAGGGAGAATTCACGGGTGCAAACCACCATAACCGCAAAAACACCAAGCCAACAGCACTTGCATAGCATTAAAAAGGCAAAAACTTGATCCAGAGGGTTTAAGAAGAGAATTTGGAGACATGATCGAGGTATGTGAAGGGACAAGAAGGACAATTCACAAACATTTAACCGAAAACAGAGCACGTGAATTGCATTTCTAAATATGTATTGGAATGAACAAGACGAAACACCCAACAGAATTTCACATAAACAGAAGAAGAAGAAGAAGAAGAAGAAGAAGAAGAAGAAGAAGACACAAAAAGCAAAACAGAGACAGAGAAAGAGAGAGCAGACACCTTCGTTCAAAGAGGGTGAGCGAGAGGGTAAGTCAGTGGTCACGGCGAGAGGACCACGAGACATCGGAATTCCGGCATCAAAATCCATAGAGAAGAAGATATTGAGAGGCAGTGATCCTCTCCCTCTATCACCAGCCTGTCACTTGAACAGTCCCCGCCGGAATCCCCATTCCCACCCCAATCCAGCACCACCACAGTCTAAACACACGCCGAGATGGACAGACAGAGGGACACTTGTTTTGTGTTGTAGAGAGAGAGAGTTTTTCTTTCTTTCTTTCTTTAGTTGGTTCGTTTTTTTATTTAGAGAGAGAGAGAGAGAGGGAGGGAGGGAGGGAGAGAAAGGAAAACAAAACAAAAGAAAAAGCGGAAAAAAGCGTCGTCTACTCCTCTCCACAAAAACTGAAAACAAGAAAGAATCGAAACGAATAAAAACCAACCATCCAAACCAGACACACACACCCGCCCCTCTCCCCTCTCTCTCTCCAACTCCTCTTGCTTGTTTTTACACTAAAGCGGACCACATTCCCTCTCCCACGCTCTCTCTCCCGCACGCTCTCCCTCTGCTTGACACGTTGTGCCATTTGACGAGATGCTTTGCTGTGCGGTGGACGTCAGTGCTGAGACGTGGCGAGTGCAGGTGGTTCCCACATTGGAGAGTGAGAGCGGGCATGCAGGAATTGGAAGCGCTTCTCATTGGTATTTCCAAACCGTTGCTTCGTATCTTCAGTGGCATTTGCTTTGGCGTTATGTGGGAATCCTCCACTATTAGTAAGCAAGGATTCCAAATTATTACAACACCCTCAATCTTCATAACTAATTTTGTTTCATCTTTTTTCTCCCTATGTGATTCGGCCGCACCATGAGTTTTTTTGCTTCAACCACACCAAATATTTAGTTGACAACATTAACTTAATTGGGCCTCGTATAATAGCACAAGTGTTGACAATTGACGCGTCATCCCCATTTGGAGAATTCAATTCAACATAATACTGGCTCCCTTTCTGCCTCCTCCTACTAATTCTGATATAAACTAATAATTAAATTCTCGAAAACAAGTTACATGAAAATGAGATTCCAACCTCGTATGTGTACAGGAACACCAAAACCTGAACAAACAAACGAGAGTTTTGGTCAATGCCAGCCAAAAAAGTAGTGATGCATGCATCAGCGTGGGGCCGCTTCATGGCGTCAACTAGGAATTCTGTAAACATTTGCACCAACCAAAGCACCATGTTTAATCAGTTTCAATATACATTACACGCTCATCATAAAAGAAACAATTTGTTTTGGTCCATACTTTTAAAAAATAAATTACAAAACAAGAGTCTCGTGCGATACTCCCCCTTTAAAACATCATGAGCTCAGCAACGGAAGCACCTCAATTCATCCAACATTTATCACAATTTTCTTCACCAAATCCAAATGAAGCAAAGCTTACTCAAACAAATCAAAATTTAACAAGCCCAAATTGCATCACACCACCAATGAACTTATAGTTCATTGACACTAGAGTCAACTCTTTCTATCCGTTAAAACCAAATGAAATTGAATTAAAAAAATGCATTGCAGCAAAAAAGAAAAAAAGGAGGTGGTGGTGAGTAGTCTTTGATTCTAATTTTTTTTGCGGCAAAATATTTTATCAAACGCACAAGAGCTATCCACCAAAAGGGGAAATCACCTGTGAAATCTGCGATACATGTAATGTAAACCTTCGCTACTTGTTCTCTTCACCCTGCTGCCAAGCCACCAAGTTTTTTAAGCCAAAAATCTCAACATATGTGCATTTCTGCGGGAAATAAATGCAAAATAATACCCATCGAGATGTAGCCGAGTAGTAAGGGTATATTGTTCTTAGCATAACGTTGTGAGTTCGAATCCGTTCGGGCTCACTCTCACAATGATGAGTTGATCATGCATCTACTGTTTGTCCTCGATGAGATGCTACGGTGACTACACTAATGTATGGACCCAAGTCCGCTGCCGGTGTCAGCTCTGACTCTCGAGAATATTCCGTAGCGGGGAGGTTTATTCACCTGCATGGTCACGTCCAGCAGGGGTACGCTACCTATTGGTCGCCCCCAACTCCCCTTTATTCGACAAAAAAAAATGCAAAATAATTAATAGGAACAATAATTACCAAAAGAAATATACAGCGACAATACCTATATAAATCAAGCACTTCAAACAATAAAAAGATCGGGTAAGAACCACATTTCTTAGAAGTAGCAATATCGTCAACATAAGGAGGAGGCTAACTTCCAAATTCATCCAAAGTAAGAAGCAGAATCTAATCACCTTCAAATAAAGAGGAATACTATGTATATTACAACTCAAACAACTATGTTGAAGTATGACAGAAATAACTAAACATAGAAACTGAAGATACGGGGTTTTGAGATAAAAGAAGTGTTCACATCGCGGTTTTACCAGATGTAGCAGTATTTGCAGAATTTTATACAAGCACCAATATGAAATTCAAAAGGTGCAGACAAGTCTGTCAACTAAATTGCATTATCAACTTGGCACTAACTCTGTACATCTCCAGGAATGGGAAACGAATTTGCAGACAATTTTTTTTAAATAGTCCAAAAGGTTGTAAAATGCAATTGGACTGTATGTCCGGGGGCATTCATTCCCCTGTGTCAATGTTATCATCACTAGGTGACATTTGTCTATGTTCTGACAGTGAAAGTCGTCTGGGCTTTGTTGAGCCTCCTTCAACAAGACTTTCTGATGATAAAGTTAATGCCGCAGATGCAGAAGATGACCCCAGCAAACGTCTAACTGGAGCATCAGCTGAAGATGATGCTGTGACATTGTATGTGAAAATTCCCATAGGATGGTCAAACTTGCAACTTGAACCAAACTTGCAGATACCATGTTGTGAGTAGAAGCTGCACAACGGTTCTCCCTGTTACAATTGAAAATTGTCTTAGTCAACCTCAATCACAAGTGAAGAAAACTAAACCTCAGTCAAAGAAGTAAAGAATACAAGCATGGCTGAGAACACCACAAAATTGACACTTCTGTATCACATAAATAGGAGTTATGAGGAAAAAATCACTGAAAGCATGGATAAGCAGTTTGACATGAAGGAATCAGTCATCTTAAGCATACAAATAGGTTGAAGAACTCACTGGGCGCAGAGGGAGCCCTATGGGACTTAATCGGCAGTCAGGGGCAGGAATTAATCTCTCTCTTGGGTGATGGAACCTACAGACTGCACCAAACTTGCAGTCTCCAGTCTTCATGTAAAACTGGCACTCAGGCTGTCCA
>CAODLS010709548.1:0-14964 GCA_948243855.1 Flueggea neowawraea
ACTTAATTTAATTTCACAAAACACCTCAAAAATCATATTAACAACAAAAAAATATTTATACTCCAAAAATATCATTAATTAATTTAATGATATTTTAAATTAAAATTAATCATTCAAAAATAATTAATTCGAAAAAAAAAATTTCAATGGAAAATTTACCCAAAATTAGTCAAAAATATTCAAGTTATTACAAATATGGTCTTGCCTTTCTATAAAATAGAAATGTACAAGCAAAATTGAAGTGATTTGGAAGAAAGAATTCACATCTAAGCAAGCAAAATAGTGGAGTATAAACAACAAAAATAATGACAAGAACCATTTTGCTGGTATCTCAATGAAATGATCTTGTGGAATCTATACAATAGGCAAGAATTTTGCAGGACTTAGGCCCTGCATTAATCCATTGATAAGAAGCCAAGAGTCACCAACCATGCAGCTCATTAGTGTAGAAAATTTCTATTGCAAGCTACAAATAACTTAGGCATGAACAAGAATCTAGTCCACTTGGGAATTCGTCAATTATCATATAGATATTTGATGAAATAATAAGTCTTTATATTATGTCCTAAAAAATGTCCTTCAAAGTCATGAGTTAGAGTGAACGAGAATTGTATGGACTTTTTATTTATACAAACCTAAAAAATGTCATTCAAAGTATACAAAAATTATTGTCTATAAAAATTCATGACTTTTTAAATATATGTATACTTTTATAAACTCTTTAAATATTCTAACTTTTATAGACTTTTTTTAAGTTTTTAAAAGTCATCATCCAATACACCTAAACTTTTAAAGAGTCTTTAAAAGTCATAATCCAATAACCCATTACTTTTTAAGTTTATAAAAGTCATAATTCAATACACCTCCCTTAGGTCTATTTTACATCTGTTTATGTGTCCAAGTTGTTATTATTAGGGGGAAGTATATTAGTATCCTTCGAGATTTATCATAATCTCTCATTGCATTCCTAAGTTTTAAAATGCACTTATTTCGTTCTTGCGTGTAAATGTCGTTAAACTATCTTAATAGAAAAAAAACTTCTTTACCATCAGTCAAGCATCTTGTTTTTTCAAGATTACAAATCAGTCTGTAAATTGGTCTCTTAAATTTTGAAAAATTAGTGAATCAATCAATAAATAAAAAGTGGACAAATGGTGGACCTTTTTGTTTACTATATATACATCTGTTATCCACTTAAAAATAAATAAACTCCTATTATTAAATGAAATTGGTGAATACATGGACATATGTTGGACAGATAATGAATATTTTTATCCGTAGATCTGTTATCTACCTAAAAATAAATGATGCACATGTGGTGAACATTTTGTCCATCGTATACACACATATTGTTCTCCTTGTACACCTAAAATTAACAAAATTTTAGATTGTAACATTTTTGTAAATAGTTTATCCCTGTTACGTTTTTAGAAATAGTTTTATCACTGAGCAATTTTTACAAAGTTCGCGTTCAGTTCTTAGCATGTGTAAATTTCCCAAATTCCATTGTAAACAAGTGGCAAATTACATAGAATTTATAGATGAGTTTAATACCACAACCAGTCCACTCCCAAATTAACTGCACATCAAAGTACAACCCACCTCAACAGAAACAAGCATATTGAAACAAATGTGAAGGTTGATTTTTTTTTGTGAATAATTTTTATATGATAAGTTGCATTTTTTTTATTTGACTTAATTTTGGTGACCATTTGGCCGTTTACTCCTAGCTAAGTGACAACTCATAAACCCTAGTAAAACCCTATATCTGAATCTACGCGACACCAAGCTTTCCAGCCATCGCTTCCGCCTACCATGGCTACACAACCTGCACCCTCCTCTGGTGTAAGCCCCAAAGCAGCCGAAAAAGCTGTCAATTCACTCTTGAAATGGCGGGATTCCAAGTCGAAAACAGAGAAACCTCAACTCCTCGAGGAAGACGAGTTTGTCTATCTCATTCTAACCCTCAAAAAGATCCCACAAAAGGGTGTGAGCCGTACCAATGCCCACAAAGTTCCTCTTCCTCACCCTTTAATGTATCCACATAGGGGCAACGCTGAGCTCTGCTTGATTATTGATGACAGACCCAAAACCCACCTCGCAAAAGATGAAGTGAAGAAGAAAATCCAAAATGACAACATACCCATCTCCAAAATCATCAAGCTTTCAAAGCTCAAGTCCGATTATCGGCCGTTTGAGGCAAAGAGGAAGCTTTGTGATTCTTATAACATGTTTTTTGCAGATAGAAGGGTTATTCCACTGTTGCCTAAGATGTTAGGGAAGCAGTTTTTTAAGAAGAAGAAGATTCCAGTGGGGGTGGATTTGAAGCATAAGAATTGGAAGGAGCAGATTGAGAGGGCTTGTGGGTCGGCTTTGTTGTTTTTGGGAAGTGGGACTTGTAGTGTGGTGAAGGTGGGGAGGGTTTCTATGGGAAAAGAGGAGGTTGTTGAGAATGTGACAGCTGCAATTAATGGGATCGTGGAGATTGTTCCAAGGAAGTGGGATGGTATCAGGTCTTTGCATTTGAAGTTGCTTGAGAGTTTGGCTTTGCCCATTTATCAGGCACTTTCTGATTTGAAGTTGAAAATTGAGGCTGCCAAAGAGGATGGTGATGGAGAAGTGGAGAAAGAGACCGTTAAGGAGGAGACTACAGGGCAGAAGAAGAAGACAAAGAAGAGGGGGAGAATTCACGAGATTAGATATATGGATAGCATTGCTAATGATGATGATAATCTTGATGAGGACATAAGTGATGACGGAGGGATTATCAATGAAGACAATGACAATGTTGAATTGGGTAGTGAGGAATTACAGGGAAAGAGGAGGAAAAAGGGGGGAAAGGGGAAAGTGAAGAAATTAAAGGAGACTGATGCAATCTCAGGGAATGTTATCAAGCAAAAGAAAGAAAAGATCAAGCTAAGACTGGAGGTAGTATTGAGCGAAAGAAGCAAAGAAAGGAAGAGTCAGCTCTGGAAAATAACGAAGTGAAGGAAAAGAAGGTGAAGAAGAAGAAGAGATTGGTTGCATAATGTATCAAAGAATCCGCAGAGGTATTTCTCTGGAATTAGTTTTGGAGGAAACATAATGTTATTTTCTCTTTTGCTTTTAATAGATTTGGTATGAGGGTTTGCAGGAGTATCCACTGTCAATTGGCTTCGGAGAGGGCAGAATGTGGTTCTCACTGTGTCAATTTTTAGCAGATTTTGGTACAACTATGTTAGATTTCATTTTACTTCATATATTTTCACCATGAATTCTTATTGATTGGAGAAAGAATAGAATGATTGGCTTTCTTTTCCGTTTAGAAGGAGTTTCTGTTTCTCTGTCTTGTCTTTTCCCTCTGTTTTGACAAACTAAATACTATTCCATTGCAAATGCTGCAAAACTTGCATACTAGGAATGATGTTTCCCTTTTCAGCTTAAAATGAGCATCTGTAATTCAATGTATCTCTTGAAGGTGTTTGTTATGCCATCTTTTTATGCATTCATCGTGATGCGACTCTTGGCAATGAAAATGTAGTGAGATACACCATTTTTTTAGTGTTACAGTTTCTTTTGATCATATTACTCCAACCAGTATGTGAACGAAGCCGTTAGCAGGATATAAATTTGAACTTGGATAAATCTCAACAG
Organism: Flueggea neowawraea; assembly: GCA_948243855.1. Lineage (NCBI taxonomy): Eukaryota > Viridiplantae > Streptophyta > Magnoliopsida > Malpighiales > Phyllanthaceae > Flueggea > Flueggea neowawraea. The sequence continues at coordinate 3,634 of CAODLS010709548.1, forward strand.
ATGGAAAATGTAATATTTCTCAAGAAAATAGATGTTAAATGCATAAAGTATCTGCTTTTCACGTAATCGGAGATCCTAAATTTAATTCTTGTAGAAAAGGTGCCTTGTCCTGATCAGTTAGGTTATTCATCTGCTCTTTTTGCAAAATGAAAGATCTCTTATGTCATTTATTGTCATTCTTATGCATCTAAATCTGTGTCTGCTATGCACTAATGTTCAAGTCCGAAGCAGTGAGCACTATCGATATAGTTATTCTTCCATTATAGGATAAATTTTAGTCCTAACAATTGATGGCTGCCCGGTAATATTCTCTCATTTGCTTTACGTCAATGGTATGTTTCAGCTATGTTTTATGCCTGAATGCTTAATTTACGTCAGTCTTGGTAAAGTAGTTTGATAAGACTTGTTTTTGTTGTTTTTTGTAGCTTATCAGCTTATTGCAGTGTAGATTTGAATAAGCAAGCCTATTTAGCATGTTCTGTTAGAAATTGCATTAATTGAATGAAAGTTGATACTTTTATTGTTTGAACTAATTTGCGGTGGTTCCAACGAGAGTACTAGGTTACAGAAGTTAGGTTTTGAGGTTTGTTTGAGTGGCCTAAATTATATGATCGGTTTAAAATCTTTCAGGAATGTACAAGATAGAGGTACAGATGGCAGAATAAGGTTGAACATTGAATAAGTGATTGAATTCTGTGTGAACAGTCATGGAAAACATTATTATTTGTAAGTATTGGAATGTTTATGATGCTATGAACAATTTTTCTAGTTTTCATTTCTGTTTTTTAATTTTTTTAAAATTTTTAGAAAATTTTCCGAACTAAATGGACCCATATTTTTTTATGGTTTGTGAATGAGAGTTTCCTCTTTTCAAATGCCAGGAATAACACATTTTCATCTTGCCTTAGACCTGTTCTCATATTCATGGTTGCACTTATTAATATGACATAATTCATAGAAAATTCATACTGTCTAGACAAAACGAAAATTCAACTAGTTTGGAGTGTTAGTACAACAAACTGCACAACTTTGGCAGGTCATGGAAGAAGAAAACATGAGCTTGAAACGTGCCTTTGATCAAATTCAAAATCCTTTATACCATAATAATCATTGGCTTTTTACATAACAGATAACAGAAATACGAAATCGTCACTTATTGTTGAGTGATCTCAAAATGGCAACATGAATGCTTGAAGCCTTTCAAACTTGTTTGCACACCACAGGCAACAAAGGCTCTAATATGAACATACTGGCTATATAGTATGGCTCTAATATTGTATGTTTGTTTCTTTCTGGTGAACCGTGGACATGTAAATAATGAAGATTGACAAGCAATAGATAAAGAATGCTTTGATTATTCGGGATTGAAGCAACATAGCATTGTGCAGTGCAAACAGTTTGTCCAGAGCAATGAAGATACTGGCCTGCTTTGATTCAAAAGCTTCCTGCATAATGAGCAGCAACAGGTATGAAAACACTTGCTTTTCAAACGCTAAATTATATCAAGTAACGTTTAATTAAGCACCAACCTGGGCTGCCAATATTGATTTTGAATTCTCAATCAGGTGGTCATGAACTCTCTGAAGCTGTTCTTGCCTCTCTGAAAGTTCTTCCTGTTGTTTACGACCATATTCAGTTAGCTTTTGCAGAGATCCTTGTAAATATACACAGGTTTTAAATCCTAATTCATAGTCAAATCTTTATTTTTTTCTTATCAGCCTTTAAGTGATTTCCCATCAAGGAGTTGCTGCTGTTTATTCTAGTTGTCTCTGCCAACTAGAGTAGTAAAGATATTTACACTCCCTTCATCCCATTTTGATTGTCCATTGTTCTATTTTTAGATATCCCGAAAAAAATTTCATCTTGCTATTGTAACCATTAATCTTTGACCCATTTCCTTCTTTAACCTTCATTAATATGTTTCTCTACCCAAAAAGTGCTATGGAAGACTTCTTTATTAATTTTCAAACGTATAAGTCCTACTTGTTAACTTATCTTATCTTAGTAATGTTCTTTACTCCTTTTGTTGGTTGGACTTTCCTAGATATATACTAGTATAATCTCTCCTCTAAAAACCAAGGTGGAAGCTCACCAAATACAATTTTACCACTGCAAGTGAAGTGAGCTGTTTTACCTTATAAATTTTGAATCTAATATGGAAGAATTGTTTTTGATCGAAATTGTCATTTGAATGGATGATCATATCTGAAAAAATGAGAAAAGGGTTACCGCAATCTTCTACAAGACATTTACAAATTGTAGACTGATTTCTGATTGAAATGTTCATCACAACCAGCTCAATGCCAGAATGTCATAATGAATACACTTACACAAAAATGATCCCATTCTCCTTAATGGTATCAAGAACTATTCCTAAGTTGCCTTCGATCCGCTCATTCTTTCTGGGTTCATAAGACATCGCATACACATCGGCTTCCTTTGCTCTCTCGGCAATAAGCTTCCCAACAACTCGGCAGGCATTGTTGTCTGTCAGCGACGGTAAACTATTTCTGAGCTCCTTAGCGTTTGTTGTAGCAACTGATATCACTTTGCTAGTTCCGCGGTGCATGACTTTGGCATGCATGAAACGCTTGGAAAAGAACACATTAAGTAAGAATGGTCTCATGTACATGTCTGTTCTTTGTTTCCAAGATTTCCTGTTGGGTTTGTTTGCAAGCTCACCCCGAGATCTTCTGGTCCAAGCAGCTTGAATGAAAGAATTCTACAAATAATATTGACAAACATTAAAATATCAAATTGGTCGTCAAAAAATCACGAGGATACTTTAAAACTTTATTACACATATCAAATCAAAGCATCCAAATATTAGTCCTTGATACAACGATCAATTCAAGGCACCGGCAAAGAACTATAAGATTCACTTGATAACAGTAGCTACCAAGAAAGAGTCCGTCAAAACTCAAAAGATTACTTGCTGCATCTGCCCATTATTAATCCTATTATAAAATGTACTATTGAGTGATAAGGTGCATTGATTTCAAATCCGAGATCCAGTGACAACCTATCCACAAAATCATACAAAACCAAAACAAAAGCCGAACCATGTGTCAAATTATGAGAAAACAACTATTTCAACGGATACATCCCTCATCCGTAATCTTCAGTTCAAGCTAACAATTAACATAAGTGGCAATTTCTGATATCACAAAACTCAGAATAAAGCAGGCCTGTTAAGCAGTAGCTGGAGCTTATATACAAAACAAAGGAAAAATGCAAGGAACAAAAATCAGGCACTTCCTTAAATTTACGTCATCATAGCTCCAATCTGCTTCAATTCAAACAAAGCTCTTTCACCTCAGTATGATGGTCTTTTTTTTTTTTGCCCCTTTGTTTCTTATCTAAAGCTATCTGGTGCTTCCCACGACTCAAGCAAACTTCTCCTTCCCCATTTCTAGGTGAGAGTTGAACCTCAAACCTACCACTGCTGCCCTTTGTGACCACTGACACTGACAGTCTATGTAGCAACAGATCATCTACACCACCCATTTCAGGGCATATTATGAATCATAATACAACCAAGCTATATCCAAAGCTTGTATCATATCTCATCCAGAATAATCTTCAAAAATTTTAACATTGAATTTCCATTGATGCAGGAGAGAGGAAGATACATATATTAGCCGGACTTTCTGAGGTTTTAGACTTAAAACTAACGCTATAGTGGGGGTTTAGTATTTGTGTAGACCACAAACTGGAACTAAAAAGATAAAAAGACTTAAGAAATCAGGATTCAAGCAAGAAAGATGTCAGCAAAAAGGAATTATGGTGGTAAATTTAACAGGCAAAAGTCATTATCCTTCTGAATTATTAAATAACAAATATAAAGTCATAGAGTGAAATAAATAAAATTGTGAAGGACTGGAGCTAATGCTAAGGGTGGAGTTACAGTTCACCGATTCTAAAAGTATGAAAAATTGAGTTGTTTGCTTGTGAAATGAAGAAGTTGGGCATACAGGCCAACAATAGCAGACGGAAAATAATTTCCATGTTGAAGTAGAAAAGAATGAAAACAATGTTACCAAAACAATATGAAATTGAGAAGCTACATCCGATCAATCTCCTTGGGAAGGAAATACTCTTGCAGATGACAATACAAACATGTCAGTTTTATGCTTTTGAGGAACAATTCAAGCAGCACTCACCGTAAACCCAGTAAAATTCTAAAGCCTGTTATTCTCCTCTAAAATTGATTCTAGACTATAACCTTCACAGAAACCTACTTAAATACATCATCATGCCAACCAGAGCTAGATTACCACAACAGCATTTCCTGGACTTATTCATAACAAATTAAGGTCATTCAACATTAAAATCTTCAATTAACAAACAATTTCCTCAACTTCATTTCAGTTTGTCAGCAATTAACAAGATAAGAATGCATTAGTCATATCACAAATTTGTTGGGTCGACGAGAATAACAAAAAAAAAGTATAGAACTTAATGAAAAGAGAAGGAAGATAGAATACCTTGTTGAGACAGGGATTAGGAGGGACACAGACCAGGGACTTGACGTTTATAGAGGGAAACGAAGAGACCCATGAGAGGGAATTGGGTTTTCCTGGGAAAGATGAGTGCGATTCGGATAGGGATGGAAGCACGGACGTTGACGAAGCTGCAAAGCAAGAACCCATCACACACGTCATCTTCTTCTTACCGGGGAGTATGAAGTTCCAGATGTACGTGTTTGGAATGAACGCTGTCCTTGCAGATGAGGAAAAATTTACTGATTTTCTTTTAGGGCAACTGAAATGTTAGTCCTTAAGGCCTAAAATAATTAGCGCGTTAGTCCGTCATTGTCTAAATTCATTTAAATGACACCCTACATCTACAATCCAGTCATTCATCATCCCATGGTTTAGAAGCCTCGTATTTTTGACTGGTATGTTTAATATTAATAAATTATATAAAGTTTACAAAATTGCTTCTTATAAAAATTTATATTTGGCAGACCTTTTGGCTGAACTTCACTGTATCCTTCAAGCCCTCTCAACTTTTAAAATCTTTTATTAGCCCACTCAACTTTTAAAAAACTAACTATTAATCCCAATTTAACGGAAATTTTCGGATAGAAGCCATGTCTTCTAACAACTTAAATGAATCAATTATAATCTGACACGACATATGTTTTATTAATTTAACCTAACTCATCCACCAACCTAACCATCTAACAACTCAAACCATTTGTCTAACCAAACCATTAATCGAAAAACAAAGCACTACCTATTCCGTTTCAACAAACTAGAGGAAATTCAAAGATTGAGAGATTGAATAATGAACGAATAAACACCATTTGGACTTCTAACCATAAAACAACTTACTAAGCTTGAGAACTCTAATAGAATTGAGGTGAGATGGGTTGAGACCCATAGAGTATAATAAGACCCACAAGGTCTAATGTGACAAAACACCAAAATTCAGCAAGTCCATCTTAAAATTCAATATTTTGAAGAAAGAAATGATACAACATGACTCATTCAAACATTATAGAACCAAGTGAAAATCAGGGAATCATCCCTTTTAAACTCAGACAACGTGAAAATCTCTCCTTAAGATCATAAATGATCATCCATGTCACCTATAAATAGGTGCTCTTACTTTCATAAAGGTACGCTTACATTGCTTACAACTTCCTAAAACTCTGCAAAAAATATTCTACTAACTTGAATGCCGAAGTGACATCAGGGGATCAACCCTCGACGTCTGATTTTGTTTATTTTACAGGATACACATTCCAACCTTAAAGACCTTTCGACTTCATGGTTATTCAAGATAACAACAATTGACTTCGTCTGTGAAAACTCAAGCAAAAAGTCATGTTCTCCAACAAGTTTTTTGTATTATCCATTGTCTCGACAAGACCAACCCGAAGACAACCTCAACATGGTGTTGACAAGATATCAGATGGAAGGCCATCGTGAAGAGGAAGGCCAATGCAGTGTTATGAACCTCTAGGGAACACAAGGAGCTCACAGAGGCGCAGGAGCTTTAGGTGGTGCAGTAGCTCAAGGAGATGCAGAAGTTCAAGGTGGCATAGGAGTATCAAGAACTGCTAATCATACCATCCTTCTTGGCTACTATGAAGCTTGAAAGCTCGAAAATGAACAGAAACAAAGAATGGTTTCCAAAAATAATGACAATGTTCAGGAAAGTCCTTCCTCAGATGGCACTGCCATCGACTTTGTAAGCCTTTTCCAGAAGTGATAATCCAATAGTTCGTGAAAGAGCCCTTATGAAAAGCCACCATCAATTGTCTTCCTTGAATCCCAAAAGACATAGAACCTTATGCTATTGAAAAAAGACATGCTCCTGAAAAAAGACATGCTCCTATGATGGAATAAAAAATAGAGGAATTCCAAAAGGGCAAGAAGAAGTTCCAAGAGGTTGTGGAAAGCACGTGCAGAGGTAACCCCAAGGCTCCAACCAAGAGGATCGAGTAAGACCAATCCATGCTAACGGCTAAGGATGTGGTGGACATGAAAAAGATCATGGAGGAGGTTCTAAGGAAAAAGACGCTAATTCCAGCTAAGAAGACACAACAAAGAGGAAAAAATCCCTTCACCAAAATGATTATGGAGAAGCCATCACCCCAAAAGTTTAAAATGCCTCCACTACCCTCGTACACGAGAAAAGAAGACTTTTACGAGCACATTCAGAACTATAAAGCCATTATGCTTCTCTATGGTTGGGAAGATGTAATTATGTGCAGGACGTTTCCTGTTACACTGAAAGATCTCCCACAAATGTGGTTTAGCAGTTTGAAGGAAGCTTTAATCTCATTCGATTAGTTGAAAAAGGAATTCATCAATGCATTCATTATCTATAGCAAACAAAATTAAGATGTTACATACTTTCTAAGCATCAGGCAAGCATAGAAGGAGAGCCTGAAGGTGTACATAGACAGGTTTAGACATGTGACCTTAGAAGTTCATGAGCTATAGTCTGGGGTTGTTGTGGCAGCATTGCTCTAAGGGACTTGTTCAACATAGCTAAAAGGAGTCCTATCTCTTGATCAACCAAATGCTATGCCTAACTTATTTGCTCTTGCAAATAAATACATCATGCAGGCAAAAGTCATGAAAATGATCAAGTCAATGGATGATAAGGATCAAAAAAGAAAAGAAAAGGATATCGAGAGGAGTTTGAAAGGAAGAAAGAAAAAGTTGGGGACTCAAGAAGATTCCTAAGGTTCAAATTTGAGAAATACCACCCCTTCAATAAGTCAATGTCCTCTATCTTGGCAACTATTGAAGGATCTAGACTCATCAGCCTTTCCTTGAAAGCTAATAGAAGGATGGAAAAAGACGAAGACGTATTTTGGTGGTTCTATGGTACTTATAGAGACTCAATAAAAAAAATGTCATAATCTCATGAACAAAATTGGATCACTAGTCAGAAAGGGCAAGTTGGAAAGGTTTTCTTATGCAAAAGATTGGAGAGGAGATGAAGTTGAGTACCCTCGAGATGAAAAAAGGAATGATGAAAAAAGATATGAAAACAAGAGTCATGATGATCTCCAGAGGTAATACAAGTTGTTTGAGGAATAAATGTAGGTTTCAAACCTGAATCGCTGTAAGATTTTTAAGTCTTCTTTATAATTTTTCATTTGCACTACATTAGCATTAGCATTCATTTTCATCACATGATTCATGTCGTTCTCACATGTTTACATGATTACCAAACACAACTAAAGTGTAATGAACTTTGATACACAATAAGAAGGAGATCGAGAAGCGATGAACAATAAATGATTAGAAAGACTTGTGAGAAATGACCACCTTGCATGCAAATAAGACAAGATTTCATCATGAACGCAAGCAGGAAAAGTTGTCAAGAAAATAAAACCTGTTAAGACGTATGATTTCCTTGCATGCAAATAAGACAAGGATTTGTCATGAACACACCCAGGAAATTCATTGGAAGTTGACATAATAAAACCTATTAAGAGGTATGACTACCCTGCACACAAATAAGACAAGGTTTTGTCAAGAACACACGCATGAAGATTTGCTTAAAAAAGATTCGTTAAAAACAGAAACTGTTAAGATGTATGGCCATCTTGCACACAAATAAGATGAGGTTTTGTTATAACACAAGTAGGAAAATTCCTTATAAAACGGTTCATGAAAGTAAAAACCTATTAAGATGTGTGACCACCTTGAATACAAATAAGATGAGGTTTTGTCATGAACGCAAGCAAGAAGATTTACTGAAAATAGAACCTGTTAGAATGTATGAATACCTTGCATACAAATAAAAATATGTTTTATCATGAACACATGCAGGAAAATTCACTAAAAAAACTTGATAATATGTGTGACCACCTTGCATTAAAAATAAGACAAGGTTTCGTCACAAATGCAAGAAGGAAGCTTTACTGAAAAATAAGACAAGCAAAGTAAGACTCAGTGTAAAAAGGTTAGTGCAATGGAAAATAGAAAAACCTTGCATAAAAATAGGGTTTTATCATACATGCAGACAAGAATCGTCTGTAAGACCGTATAAACGACAAAACATATGCATAAAGTGAAGATACTACTATCACTTAGTACGAATAGCAATTTCGTTTAAGTGCCTATAGATCAAAGTCCTCTTTTTAGCCTCGTGATTCTCCTTAAGTGCCTCTTGAAAAGTAGCGGCAGAAGTAAGTGTAATATCCCGTTCGTTCTGACCGGAATTTGATGGTATTCCGTCAAGACTTCAGGGAAATTCGAGGCTTTGAGATGTTAAACTTCGATCGAGTATGTTTGGAGGTGGTTTGTGTGTGCAAAGCACATAGCAAGTCATCTGTGTGCGTTGGAGATGTTCTACGCGCATAGATTGAGATCAGGGTGTACGTGCGTACGTGATTGTACTACGTGTGTGGATGGATGTCTGATCCAGACCGTGAGTGTGCTTGGGCGTGTCTGTGTGCGTTGGAGATGTCCGCGCACGTTGGACGTGATTTGGACTTGGAACTGTGGTGAGCATGGTGATCTACGTGCATAACACTAGGTGGTGTGCACGTTGATCATTGATTTGTGAGGGAAAGGTTGTCAGATATGTCGTCTACGCACACAAGAGCTTCATCTGTGCATGTAGTACGCGGTCAATTTGCGTAGAAGAAGGTTCAATGCACGTAGATGGGCCTTTTCTGCGGTCATTAAATGAAATTCCACGTTTTAGTTCTGAGATTCTATAAATACACCCACCTACGGCTCTTCTGTCATAACTCATCTCAATCACCGAAATCACTCTCTCAACTAATCCTCTGCACTTGCAATCATTCCTCAGCACTTCCATTGCGATTCTGAAGGTAAGAATCGTTCTTTGATCTCTTCTTTCTGTCATCTCACCTCATCTTTGTTCATCTAGTATTGTGAACAGATTTTGGGGTTTTGTTCAGATCTTCCTTTTCTGTTGTTAAAGAAGTTAAATATGGGTAGATTAAGGTTAAGGTTGTAACCACTGGATTCTAGCTTTGGTTCCCAAGGGTTTCGTGTTTGAACGAAATGGGTTTGATCCGAGCTAGGGTTCTGAATTTTGGTAGATTTCTCATCGGATTTGGAGTTATATCTGATGTATTATGATAGATAGGTGTCATAAATGGATAGATCTGACATTGGGTGTCAAGATTTGATGATTTGTGTCAAGTATATGTATATATTGCCTGAATGCATGTGAATGTTCTGGATGCGAACGTTTTGGTAAAACGTAATTTTGGAAAAATATACTATGTATATAATGTGTATACTATACGGTATATATGTATGTGTGCGATATTTTGAAAGGTGGTTTTTAAACCAGTCTTTGTGAGGTACGTACGAGGCGGTCTGACGTGTTGTTTCCTTACTAGAGAATCTTACCCCTTTTTCTTCTGTTGTCCATGTTATACCTTTGTTCGCATGTGACATCTTTTGGACGCACAGCATCTGACCTGTACCTTGACCTAGTGAGACATTTTTGGATACTGTGAGGGCCCTCGTTCGAGACTCTATTTTTGCTATGTCATAGAGCTCCACATTAGACTATTGTTTGGGTATTGGGCTACACTGTTGCATTTTGGGATAACTCTGATGATTTATAACTATATTAATATTTTTGATATACAGTATATGTATATATATATTTATTGGTAAATATTATATATATAGTTTTATTTCATTTATAAATGTTTTTATAAATGTTTTAAATAAATAACTGGATAGTTCAGGTAGTGTATCTGATCACAGAGGCTTCTGCGGGATGGATCGGGCTTCCACAAAAGGTCTTCCTCATACGCCGGTCACGGGCCCGACTATGGGTCGTGATAAAAGTGGTATCAGAGCCTAGGTTTCGTAAGTCTGAGTAATTATGTACTCTGATACCAAAGGTGGTATCAGAGCCTAGGTTTCGTAAATCTAGGTTATTAGTATAGTTGTGATCGGTGTAGAGCATATGTATCTTTAATCGAGTCAGTCCAATTGCTTTTGTATACCCTTCTGATATATGTCTGGTACTGTGGCGATCATGTAGCATGCTGACATTTGCATATGTATTCTTTCTGTCTGTATCTGTAGATATGGCACGTGGTAGAGGTCGAGGTAGACCTAGACGAGTACCTGTTGAGCCTATTGATCATTCTGTTGTGGATCCGCATGATTCACATAGTGTGCCAGAGGCCGCAGTGCCAGTGCCTCAGCAGCAGCTTCAGCTCTAGCAACTTATTACTGCTCAGATGGAGATGTTTGAGCGTATGACTAGAGTTCTCGAGCGGATAGAGAGAGCTCAGCCAGCAGTTGATCAGCCAGTAGTTGATCAGGCAATTCCGCCAGTTGGGGCAGCTGTAGTTCCACCAGTAGTTCAGCCAGAGGAGGCCGCAGTTGATGCTCTTGTGGTAGCACCACGGGCAAAGGAGAATGATATATTGGATAGCTCATGAAGCTACAACCTCCTAGATTCTCTGGTGTAATGGTGGAGGATCCCTATGATTTCTTTCTAGAGGTGAGCATCGTTTTGAGGCTCGGGGCATTACTGATGATGACACTAGGGTTAGACTCGGGGCATTTCTCCTGAGTGGCCGAGCCGCCAGATGGTGGAGGAGCATTGAGGCTCAAGAGGGTTTTAGTTGGGCTAGATTTAAATAGGAGCTCATTTCTTTTGTTCTTTCTCGGAGCATTCGGGATAAAAAGGCAAATGAGTTCACTGATTTTCGTCAGGGACTGAGCATGTCGGTGATGGAATATGAGGACAAGTTTAAGGACTTGAGTAGGTATGCGCCTCCACAAAGTCAGGGAGAGGAGGCGTTGGCTAGAAAATTCCTGGATGGGTTACGACCCACGATCAGTAGAGTAG
>CAODLS010709731.1:0-10028 GCA_948243855.1 Flueggea neowawraea
GAATCTACTCTATGTGGGGGATGAAATACCTGTAGAACTCTGGTAAAACATTCTTTTTCTCGTGATGTAGGTTCACCAAAATGCACTGTCCTAGTTATATCGGTTGTTCCATCAACATATTGAGCTCCACTGTCTAAGAGAAAAAGCTTACTTGGATCCACAATACTACAACTCTCTGGCTCAGGTTTATAGTGTATGATTGCGCCATTTGCACCAGAACCTATTTAATTGTCATCCAAAAATAAACAAAGTTGGTGAAAAGCAAATAACCTTAATGATTTCAGAAAATCACCAGTCAAAGAAAAAAATAATATGAAGATTGTCATACCACTTATCGTATCAAAGCTAGTATCAATGAAACCATTCTGCTTTGAACGGAATTCAAGTAACTTGTCCGCAACATCTACCTCAGTTAGCTTCACGTCCTTGCTGATTTCCTCTTCAAGCCAGGCCCAAAATTGTGCTAAGGCAGCAGCATCTCTGCATATTGAATACAAAGACATCTTCTATAATAGTTACTTGTAAACAACAATAACATGCAGGCATCCAAGATGTTTATCACAAATACTCAAGGTCCAAGATAAGAGGCAACTACCTTAAGTGACAATTACGCATGCCTTCCAGTTCAGCAGGATTTTTCAGTGCTTTTGCCAGAGAGATGGGTGATGCCCTATAAACTCCTGAAGGTCCCCAAGACTGACCATTGGAGTCGCTGTATTTCTTAGTCTTATCAGCATTTCGGGTTCCAATGCCCTCAATATGTCTATCACAAGAGGATCTATAGGTATTGACTATAGCAGCATTTACAGATGATGCGTCCAACCAAAGTTCAACTCCCTTTGCAGCCAAACTGAGGTAGAAAACTAATTCTCAGCATTCAGACACAATTGTAAGAAGGAATAGGATTAACTGCAGTTAATAAAGAAAATGAAAGTGCTAGCGCCACACGGGTGCATCCATTTGCACATCACTCCCACAGTCACCTCTCAAACATATCTTATCACAATCATAAATCAACACCCTATAACAATTCTTATTCCAAAGTTGCATCAGCATTCTTGTCATGTTATACAAAGCAGTTGGTTTACAACAAGTTTCACTCAAAATGAACAAACAAGAAAAATGCAGCTTCCTCCAAATAACATGCAAAAAAATTATGGAGGATGCATCCAGCAGAAAGTAAAACTGCACTTACTTTTCTACTTCAGAGAGGATGGCATCATAAGGCCTCAATTCAACACCTGTGTTCTTCAAATGATTTAGAACCTCTGTTGTAACTTTATTTTTATCTACAAACAGTTTGGCTCCATCAACCTCCACAACTAAGTATGCATAAAAAACAGGTGAATGAGGAACATCACTGCCTCTCTGCAAAACAAAATCAGAAAAAACAAAAAAAATATCATTCAATATACTAATAAATACACAGAGAAGTTAAAATCATGATTAGCTGAATAAAGAAGACATAAATGCTTGCTTTCTAGTAGTATTCTATATAAGATTAATAAAAGCAAGTTGAGAAAATTTAGAAGTATTACCAAGTTCAGGAGCCAAGCAATCTCATCAAGCATAGAAATTACTATTGCAGATGAACCAGCATCAAGAAGCTCAGACATTAGCGAAGACAATTTAGTTGCTGCATCAACACCAGCATATTTTAAGTCATGCATTCTAATTGGTTTGTTTGGTGGCTTTGGCCTTCCTTCCTTCCATATTTCATCAATCAGATTTGTATCATACAAGTAGACTAACGTATGATCCTTCTTAGCTATCGCGTCCCTCAATTCCTCCGCAGCATCAAAAGAAAAAAGAAACTGCTCCCTTCACAAAGTTAAATGCAACATGGCATCAAATATTGGCACACTGAAAATTGATGAGCTGTACATTCATTCATGAATCATGAGCACATAAAAAACAGCACACAAATTTTGTGAAGAAATTTTTTTCATTAATCTACAAGGTGTGAAAACAACAAAATGACTCATGAAAAAAAAATGATATATCCATCTCGACACATCCAAGTACTTGAAACTAATAATCCAACGTAAATGTTTTCCACGGTTGAGCAAACACAGATAACAATGAGACAGCTAAATCCGTGCGTAGTTGACATTTACAACAAGAAGCATCAAGACAAATCACAAAATGGCCACTAATATAAAGAAGGTTAGAAATTGCTCACAGGATCAATGCCAACTTTAGCACCAGGAGCCAAAACATCATTAAGCCATTCACTCGTCGTCGGAACTCCAAAATTCCCAGCCCGCATCAGCGTCCAGTTAGAATTCAATTGCTTCTCAGCCTAATCACATAATTCAAATCAAAACTGCAACTCCTAAAACAAAATTTACATCAAAAGAAAAAAAAAAATTTACAGCACACCATGCACAAACCTGAAGAAAATAACGACCATCAGTCCAAAGAGCCGCCTTTTCTTTAGTAACAACGGCAGTTCCAGCACTACCAGTAAAACCCGATATGTAACTCCTCCTCATATAACATTCAGCAATAAATTCACTCTGAACAAACACAAAATTCAACAAAAAGAAAAATTATTATTCGCAACCCACATTTCTTTCATATTAAAGAACTAAAAAATAAAGTGAAAAAACCTGATGAGCATCTTGTGAAGGAACTATATAGGCATCAATGCCAATTCCAGGCTTTGAGAAGAGCTCTCGAAGAGCAGAGAGCTTCTCGTCCGGCTGGGTTTTCTGGGTCCGGTTCTTACAAATCTCTGAGGATGGTTTGGCCGTGATGGAGCTGCAATTACGGATAAAAGACGGGAGCTTTGTGGGATTAGAGTAAAGTTTGGGGTGGGTTTTGAATTTCGGGAAAATTGAGGTGGGGAGTGAGTGAGAGAGGATGATGCGGCAGTAGAGAGCAGAGGAGGAGCGAGTTAGAGATGAGGACAGAGTGGGTGGCTTCATGGTTGATGATGGTTGTGAGTGCATACTATCACAGAGAGAGAGAGAGAGAGAGAGAGAGAGAGAGAGAGATAAGGTGTTGTGGAAGGAGCTTCAAAGTGCAAACAAAGAAGTGCCAGGGAGAGAAGAGAAGGAACTTCACTTCAGAATTGTACTTCCACAAGTTCTTAACGTTCAGATAAACGACTCGTCGTTTGTTAGAGCCAAAACTTGAGGTTTGTGTAAATATATATAATAAAGTTAATTTATTGGAAAAAAAAATTAATCTAACGAAAAACAAATAGACTAAATTTCCCCCTTTCTTTTGGAGAAATAAAACGATGTCGTTTGCTGTGCAATTGAATTATGCACTTATTTCTTTTTATAACTATGTTATTTACAAATAAATTTTTATCATAAGACTTTTTTATAAATTTATTAAATTATTTTATCGAATTATTTGTTTATTAATTTTTTATAACTTTATTAATAATTTCATAATTTTTTATTGATTTCTATGTCGAATATTTAATTTTTCAAATAAATATAATAATTATATTTTGATTCTGTATTAAATCAAAAAATTATGACATGAATTAATTTGATTCCGATTTTTTCATTCTGATTCTCTACATAATCGAATTAGATTTAGATTTCAATTCTAAGTTTGATACATTTTTTAACAAATGGCCCTAAAAATATATTTTAACTTTTTTTCTAGTATGCATGTTATTTTCTTTAAAAATTGAGTAAAAAATACTAAAGATTTATTGTGCAAGTAAAGGACAATTTTTTTATGTTTGAAACGAGATGTCGTTTGCTGGATATTTAAAAAGTAAACAACTTTCCTCTTCGTTCTCTCTCAACGCTCTTTTACAAAAACCGATATCGTTCCAATCTCTCTGCAGTGAACGGCACAGTTCAGTATGGCAATAATCACGGAAGAACCAGAAATACAACCTCAAGAAGCCAAAAAGGAACCAACTTCATCATCAAAACCTCAAAATTCATCAACAAAACCAAAACCAACCTCACAGACACAGCAATCAAATCCATTTATTTTCTGGTTCTACTTCACTCTGTTGGTCTCTGTAATTACTCTATTGACTCTCTGTTTCTCTTCTTTCTCTTCTTCATCAGACCCCAAATCTTTTTTTCTTTCCCTTTCTAACCCTCTTCGCCACCACTACTCAAAGGGTCGTACCATTAAGATCGAACTAGCCCAGAACCAACCACCCGTGGAAGTTTTCACCTTGGAGAGTGGTAACAACAAGCCTTCTGTGACTGAGAAGGTTGTGATTGTTCATGGGTTGGGTCTAAGTTCTTACTCTTTCAGGAAAGTTATCGACTTCTTAGGTTCTGGAGGTGTTCATGGGGTTGTGTTTGATCTTCCCGGAAATGGGTTCTCTGATAAAACTGTTGAAGTGTTTGAAGAGAGAGGGCATGGGGTTTTAGGTAGGTTTAAGGATGCTTATGATTTGATTAAAAAGAAGGGTGTTTTTTGGGCTTTTGATAACATGGTTGAAACTGGGCAGATTCCTTATGAAGAGATTATGTCACATTATGATAAAAAGAAGAAAGTTGTGAAGCCTATTGAATTGGGTAGTGATGAGATGGGTAGGGTTTTGGGGCAGGTGATAGGAACAATGGGATTAGCTCCAGTGCATTTGGTTTTACATGATTCTAGTTTATCAATGGTGGCAAATTGGGTTTTGGAGAATCCAGGGTCGGTTAGGAGTTTGACCCTTGTTGATACTGGGTCAAGACCCGCTCTTCCTACTTGGATTTTGAAAATGCCAGTGGTTAGAGAAGTTGTGTTGGGGTCAAATTTCGTGTATAACAGGCTGATTAGCTTGTGTTGTTCTAGGAGGATTGGTGGTTCGGATTTGGAGGCACATAGAGTGCTGTTGAAAGGAAGAGATGGGAGTAGAGCCGTTGTCGGTATGCAGTTGAATTCTAGCTTTGATGTAGCAGAATGGGGTGGCTTGGATAGCATAAAGGGAATGCCATTGCAGTTTGTATGGTCAAGTGGATGGTCTGAAGAATGGAGCAAAGAGGGACGGGTGATAGCTGAGGCACTTCCACAAGCGAAATTCACAACACATTCTGGTGGACGATGGCCTCAGGTAAGATTCCGTTATCATTTATTTAGTGATTGGTCTTGTTAATTTGCTTGGTTTGTGGCAGAAATAATGAAATTATAGAATTTGGAAGCATTTTAAAGAGTTGAAACTTGTAGGTTGTAATTTTAACGAACCCATTGGAAAATTTGTTTAGATATTGGCTTAATGATTGAAGTTGGTTATGGTTTTACTGAGGATATTCTTAGATCTATAGAGGTTTGATGGACTGTAAGTAAACAGGATGATTTTATCATTGGTGTTGACAAGGGTAATTGTTGGCCCCATGGATGAAGTCAGTTTCTGAAATAACCGCAATTAATTGTTGTATGAATTCTTCTTGAACTTCATTCTCTTAGCTGTCTAGTTGTGCCTCATGAAATCGTGCTTCTAATTGAGTAGAACAGATAATTATGATAATGGTGCCTTTGAATAGTTTTACCACAGGAGATCTTATCTATTTGGAACAAACAAATGTCATAAAATGGTAACGATTTGTACGAGCTTCACATTTGGTTTCGTATTAATTTGGTCAACGAACAGATGCTATTTATTATTTTTCCAGAGTAGAAAGCCGAGAATGAGGCTTCACTCTGAAAGTATTGATTGAGATGGTGCACATGTTTATGTATCTTTATTTAGGGTGTTTTGGCTGATAACAAAATTAACCCTGAAGCTCTCCCACGTTTCTGATGCAGATACAGATATGCATCAATATGTAAACGTTAGTTTAAAGAACTTTGTAATTGTCCTCCTCCTTCAAATTATTTGTTCTTTTTTCTGTGTTCAGTGCTATATTGATTGTCTATTTTCCATTCACTTTAATTCAAGCATGGGGAATCAACCATATATCAAGTGCCACTTTCTGAATTTCTTTGTTTATTCTCATTGGCATTATGCAATGTTGTCCTCCTAGCACTTGAATTTCAATTAAGTTCCTTGTTTTGTTAACACCAGGAAGATGCTGCTGATGAGCTTGCGGAGAGTATAGTTACATTTGTGACCTCCTTGCCAGTGTCAGTTAGGTCAGTTGAAGAAGAACCAATACCAGAACATATCCAAAAATTGCTTGATGAGGCAAAAGGGAATCACCAGCATCATCATCACGGTCATGGAAGTCACGACCACCACGGAGGTCATGCTCATGCTTATCCAGGCGGCTACATGGATGCGCATGGGCTCAGCCATGGATGGGGTAGTTGATCTCCTTTCTTCCTTTTCATAGTCTGGCCATATTATTATTGTTTGTTCAAGTTTTGATTCAGAATCTCAGCATGGCACAGCATCATGTCACAATCCTGATATTCATTGCTGTACAAGATTATTCTACTTACAACAGCAGTTTGTAATACTAAAAAACTTGTTTTGCGGCATTTCTTTTACAATCAATTTAGTATTGTTTGTAGTTGCCATATACCAGTTGATGTACTCTAATTAGGGTTGATTCATGGAAATGATAGTTTATCTGGTTTTCTTGCTTGTTATTTTCTTTACTTTCTTGTTGGTTTATCAGCTTAACATTTCTAATTCATTTTAGGTTGAAGTTCCAAATTATCTTTTGTGACATATTTAACTAGCAAAGTGTATATTCAACTACGAACAAGCTATTGGTTTAGTAGTAAATATATATTACTTAGTCAGCCTGCGTATATTATAAAAATTAAAAATTTATTTTTTATTTTTTATTTTTTAAAAAACAATAGAATTTTTTTTTTAACTAATCAGTCTCAAGTTTTTTAAGTCAATATTCATTCAATTCAAGCAGGAAATTGGAAGTTAGTAGATGTTATGTTAAATGAAATCCCGACGACAGATCAGCTACAGTTGTGGCGTACAGATTCAGATCGTCTGAGAAGCTAAAACGACCTGTCGTTGGTAACATGTGCTTTTACAATTCTTAATCACACCTCCACCATAGCCATTCATTGCCACTCACCCCTCAACTCTGCGATTCTCATCTGTCAAAGGAGTCAAAAACAACTGGGTTGTTGTGGTGACGAAGACTACGACGTCGAAAACCCAAATCCCAATCTCACACAACCTCTAAACGCCACACCAGAAACCACAATCTCTCCAATGAACTAACACTTCTCCGCCCTCGATGGTAGCGACACGCTCCGCCTCATTTTCGATAAGTTAGGTGTGGATGATCTGGCAAGGGCTCGATGCGTGTGTCGCGGGTGGAACAGAGTTAGGGCTGATGGGGAGATGGTAAGGAGAGCTTTCATGGGAGTGTGGAAGTTGAAGGAGATAGTTGGGAATCCCGCTTCGGGAAGCTTCTGGAGAGATAATGGTATTTACAAGTTTGCCATTTCGCATCGGATTGTTAGAGGTGACTCTGTCTCTAGCCTTGCTGTCAAGTATTCTGTTCAGGTAAAAATTCTTTTGTGTATTTGTGAGTATTGTTCTTGTAATTGATTGTTAGGTTTTGATATGGGAAATGAAAATTGAAGTTTGAGTCTTTTTGCTTGAATTTAAATAACTTGAAATGGGAATTTGAGGATTTCGATGAAAGCTTGAGCTTCTTTGTTGTTTCCTGTTAGATTTTTGGCTTGGTTGGACGTTTAGGACAATTCAAATGGAAATTTGAGGATTTCAAAGAAAGCTCGAGTCTTTTTATTGTCATCATTGGTTTTCTGTATGAACTTTAGTTGGTTTACGGGAAGTGGAATAAGAAACATGTTTGATTGCATTGCTGAAGACATGAGAATCAAGAATTTTACCTAAAGTCTGCGTCTTTTGGTTCTCTTGTTAACTTGGTTGATTGGAAGTGTAACAACGAATGAATAACAGGTCATCATTAGAAATATCAACATAGCCAGCTTGTTGGAGGAGAAACATTGTGTTATCGCATACTGTGAAAATGATTGATGAATGTTATTCATTGGGTTTGTTCAACGACAAAAAAGTATTTAACTGGGGGAGCCTTTATGGATTTTTCTTGATATCCTTTCTGGA
Organism: Flueggea neowawraea; assembly: GCA_948243855.1. Taxonomy (NCBI): domain Eukaryota; kingdom Viridiplantae; phylum Streptophyta; class Magnoliopsida; order Malpighiales; family Phyllanthaceae; genus Flueggea; species Flueggea neowawraea. The sequence goes on from CAODLS010709731.1 coordinate 7,985, forward strand.
ACCATAGATGTATATGTAAAGATTTATGGGGTAACTGGATGAAGATACACAGATCAGGATGTATTCTTTGCGCCATGCACCCTCTCAACCTTAATTGAATTTGGTAAAGTTATCAATGTATTTTCTTTTTCAGGTAATGGAAATTAAGCGGTTAAATAACATGATGAGTGACCACGGGATATATTCAAGGGAGAGATTGTTAATCCCTATAAGCAATCCAGACCTTCTTGTAAATGCCACATGCTACATAGAGATGGACAACCATGCGAAAAGGGAAGTGGCAGTGCTATATCTAAATGGTGAGCCTGACAAAATGCTCAGCCATTTATCAAGCAAGATGATATCCGAGGAAGGCAGGAGAAGGCTTATTGATTCGTTGAAGAGAAGTATGCAAGTTGATGATGGAACTGCTCAATACTATTTGTCCATTTCGAATGGTGATCCACGTGCTGCGCTAACCCAATACTCTCAAGACATCAGGTGGGAGAGGCAGACTGGTCTGGCCTAGCTAGAAATCTGAAATGGGGGTGGGCATAACTGGAGAGTGGTGCCTCGAATCAATTTCGACGGGTATTATGTCCAGCTCTGCCTTTTTCCTTGACAAGTCTTTAATATAACCGCAGCATACCAAGTCAGCAATAATTTGTATTTCACTGCATAGAAGCGTTGCTAAGGCAAATACCTGCTGCTCCTTTATTCCATCTCAAGTTCATTTTTATGTTTTTTACGAACTCTTCCAGCAAATCTTCTGATTTGATTGTATGTATGATCACTGTGGATGTTGTAGATGTTTCTGTAAGAATTGTATTTATCAAGAAATGGATTTATCAGTGTATGGTTCTTGTGGGATTAAGGATTTTTAACTTACTCCATTTGGAAGAACTCTTTCACATATAATTGGCGCAATGCACATGGTGCTAGAATGCCCCTAGTGGTGCTATTAGGATATGTTATAATGGGTGGCTACTCATGTATGGCAGATGGGACTTACCGGCTGAAATCTCCACCTCCAACAACACTTAGTTATAAATTAACGCTACTAAATTTATTGTGTGTTTGTTTGGGGTAGATTTTTAATTTATCCCAATTTGTTTCAATAATTTACTCTTAAAAAATCTTGAACTTTTTCTATTTTTTTACTATACAATCTATTTCTATAATTTCTTTCTATCAAATCTACTTCAAACATATTAGTATATATAAATCAACCAAACCATATCAGTTGAACTAATTCTCAAGCCATAGATACCTTACAGCCGGGTTTTGCTGCTTTGAGGACCAAGTGATGCCTGAGAATTGCTCGGTCATAGGACTGGTTTCAGAATTGGAAGTTGCAACAGTACTGTAACCAACAGAGTTGAGAACAAGAAATTCCTCCAAGATGCTAGCAATAGACATACACTAGTCACCAGGAAATAAACAGCTTAAATTGAAATTAAACACAAATTTTACATTAATTATAAAAAATTTGTACTTAGATTTGTAGTTCTTCGAGAAAATTGGGTGTTTGGTGGGTAGATTTGGTAGAAATAAACGGTAGAAATAAATTGTATAGTTAAAAATTAGAAAAAAATATATATGTTTTTTCTAAAAGCATATTAACTTTGTATATTTATATAAAGTTAATCTGCTCCAAACAAATACACTCGTCATAGCCTGTAATATTTTTTTTTTAAAGAACAGGTATAAACGCATTTGTTTACCATTAAATAATCAGTACCAAGTTGTGCCATGAAAACATTTTTTTATTTTATATTCTGTGGAACATAAACAAATGTGATATTGTTGTATGCATTGGTTATACAACATAAGTTGCTGACACATCAAATTATCTGTAACGTTATGAAATAACTTTCCTCATCTCATCATAATTTATTTGTTAATCCATGGATTTCAATCTTATGTGATTCAAAGTTCAAACCTACATGTACACTCTATATATTCATACTACTTCAAAGGAAGACTAAATTTGATTCAAAGAAGAATTTGTGATCAGTCAAGTTATGGATGTCATAACACACAAAGGTTTCTGTGTTGAATGATT
>CAODLS010709848.1:0-15713 GCA_948243855.1 Flueggea neowawraea
TGGACCATCATTTCCTTTCCGTGTATGCTCAGTTGTGCGCGGACGTGTTTCATCATTCCAAGGCCGTGTCTCACTCCCAATGCCTCAAATATTATCGTTCAAGCCCCGTTTCGACTTGCTTTCCTTCATTTCGCTAAGACATCATCAATTAACCTGAAAAACACAATAGAAAGCGTAGAAGTACCAAACTAATGACAAACGCTCAATTCGTATTCAAAACAATATGAATTGATGCACATAAATACGTATGAATATGCGTTTATCAAATACTTATAGTAGCGTTTCAGAAATATCATTTTGAAAAAACCTTTGCAGACAAGGCAACAAATACATTCACTCACATTAAGAAAGTAATTTAAATAAACTAGATGGAATACTTAGACTCCCAAAACATACTTGGATGAAAATATTTTCTCCGAAAACATTTACTTAGAACAATAAGGTTGAAAACTGAATATAATTCTTGCTTTTGAAAACTCTTGTCGGAAACTGTAATTTTTCTGAAAATCGGATTGGGACAAAACTGAACTGAATAAATATGGATTGAACCACCTTATATATAACTGATGTGGCCATGCCACCTGATATAAACTGATCTCGTGTGCTTGTACTAATCACACGGGTTACCACCAACCCTGGTAACTGGATATAACTGATCTCGTGTGCCTTCATTAGACACACGGGTTACGACCAATCCTGATAACTAGATATAACTGATCAATGGTATACCAGAGGCTACGCCTTTCATTAGCTGAGTATCACAAATCACAGAATACTTATATCATAAAAATATATTTGTATTGAAAGCTTGTAAAACCATATTTAAAACCAAACAGGCAACCTGAAAACACACCATTCAATAAAAAATCTTTCTTATTGTCACAAACTGATACTGAGCAGAAAACATTCCAAATGCTGAACAATTCCTTATTTTAAAACTGAAATGCTTGTTCTGACATCATACCAGATTTCAAAGTACCGAATATGTAATACTAAAAGCATATCTTCTTAGACAGAAATACTTATTTAGAAAATCCCACATGATTTATGAAGACTGAAAATATAATACTGAAATACGTACTTATGCCCCAAGGCAAAACATTTTGTCCGGAAAACCTAAAACATTCCCAAACTATTTTCCATAGCAGGGGTTATCACATAGATCAAACACATAAAAAAAATAACTTTAGGAGACACAACCTATGTGTCCGAAACTGTTATTCACTCACCTGGATACCAAGCTAATAATCTAGTAGCGGTCCACCGGTGAAGGACTGTCACCTCGCGAGCTGAACAAAACTGAGAATAGAGACAGATTACAATATGGTACTGTGGTTGCACTGAAATACATGCACATGTATATACAAACTCGAACACTCAAACGACGACCAAAAATCCATTTCAGTCGAAGATCTAACACTATTGTCCTAAAAGTCAAAAAATATGTAAAATTATAATTTAGCCCCCGAACTTTGTAAAATTACACTTTAGTCCCTAAGACCTCGAAAATTAATAATTAATCCCAAAACTTTAGAATTTATAATTAAATCCCCTAAATAAATCAAATTATAAATAAAACCTCCAATTTCTCAAAATTGCAAAAATACCCAATATTTTCCAAAATTACAAATCTAGCACATATTTTTCCAAAATTATAAATATGACCACCATGTAAAATATCAGTCCTAGTCCCTCGATTATTTCAAAAAAATTAGTAATTTACACCTAAGTCCCCGCGACGAAAAATTATTTTCAAAAATACCCCAAAACTCGATTTGAGCGGGACTCAATATTTTCTGTCATGATCCAAGTCATGCCATGACCGACATATGAAGCGAACCGTCTATAGGAGCTCGGCCCATTTTGCACAAGCCTCGGAGAATCAGACATCTACCCATTCATTTATTATTAACCGATTTATTAAGGAAATATAAAACCATTTATATAAGAAATCATATCTCATATATGTACAATAATGTGATAAAATATCATGTAAAAATATAAAATATAATAAGTGAGTGTGAATATATATAAGTAACCCAAAATACAAACTGTGCAAGCCCGACAACCCAACATCGAATCGACGTGGAGCTCTAAACAGAGAAGAGAGTCTGACCAAACAGGTGTCACTAACCAATAAGATGAACGCCTCACTGAGATGGAATGTTGGACGGTCGCTGAGCCAATAGTCAACCTAAAAATGTTAAAGGGGTGAGCCACACTCAGTGAGGAATAACACTTTAGATCGCCTCATGTGTGCATCATAATGCTGGTTTGAAAGATTCAAAACTACCGCATGCAATATGTACGTAGATAAGTATACACTCTCGTATAGTATTCTCTAAAATTCATTTTTTTAAAATCCTTCGCAAACAGAGCAAATAGCATACAACAGACAGAATACAGAGTATACATATATATAGTATATATCAGAGGTGGATAGGGACCAGATATAACAGATATCAGAAGGGTGGCAGGGCCACACACATCAGATCAACACGACTACCATATAGCCCTGGTAACTGGGGACTTGATAAGGCATTGGTATACCAAAGGTTACGTTATCTCGTAACTAGGTGTCCCTAATCCAAAATATACAGAGATAGCAGACAACATACAGAGTAAAAAGTCCTTTGTAGAAAATAGATATATATATATGTACCAGATATCAAAACAAAATGTTGAGTATTAATAATCACATAAGCCGGATTATTAAATAATCAAACCATTATTAAGTCAAATTTCATGATTTAGTCCAAAAACATATAAATTTTCAAAGACACAGCCTATGTGTCTAAAGCTACTATTCTCTCACATAGGAATCAAAGCAAAGGTTGCCAGTCAAACACCACTGGTGGGTGGCTGCTCACGCTGGCAGGCACACGAAGCTGAAACAAATATATACAGAACAGGTATCAATAGGTGGTAATGTGGTCATACCAATGCATGATATGCAAATGTAGATGCAGACCATCGAAGTCACCGAAAATCTATTTCAGAGTGAACCCATCACCCTTAACCCTATATGTAACATATATGTAAAATTACAGTTTGGTCACCGACAAGTGTTGATACGGGAACACCTCCACGAATAAGCTTGAGAACCCCTTGAGTATTCAGACCCCCAACACATTAACGTGAAAACCCCCAACAACAATTCGGTTTCAACCCCCAAGAACGGTTAGAAAACAGGTTGCTTAGGTGAATGACCAAGGAATTAGAATAAAGACAACTCGTTTCTAAACTCCAATTTGAAACACTCCACAAGAAGGTGATCAAGCTCCTTGAATGTTCCTTAAAGACATGTATTCTACGCAATAACACAAAGACAAAAGCATTTGGTTTCTAGGTTAAAATTTCATCAAAAAGTCTCTTCATACATTCGGTTAAGAGTGTTTTAAATAGCCTCACAACAACTTTCCTTGATAGAATAGGACTCCTAATTATATGATACTTGCCATAAAAAAAGAAATACATAAAAAAAAGTCCAATAATTTATGCCAAAACAAATTCGGCCAGCCCAATTAAATTACACCTAATTAAACCCATTATGGAATTGGATTTGAATTAAGTTGTATTGGATTTGAGCTGAAATTATTCCAAGACTTTGATGGCCTTGTAATCCTTCACTAGCCTTGTTCACTAAGCCTTGTAGATGATGGATCAGTGCTTGTTGCAACTTCTTGGATCGAGACCTTGTTATGGATCCTGGAGCCATGCTAATTGGACTGGAACCACACTAGTCTTGAAGCTTTGACCGAGAATCCTCTTTGACATGCCCATGCGGATAATCGTCTGGAAGCTCTTCAGCATGACCATGTGGACTCTGGGCGGCAAGGTGCTCTTTAGCATGACCATGTGGACTCTGGATGGCAGGGTGCTCCATAACACAAAAATTCGGCCAAGCCATAAAAAAATAAAAGAATGAGACTCCTATTTATAGTTACATAGAAATCCTTAAAGAGGCATATTAGGGTTTGCCTAATTCTTGTCTTGCAGGAACAAGGATATCTAATTAGTCAAGCCCCTTTCTTAATTCGACACTCCTAAATGAGGAGGAAGAATTCGCCCTACACTCCTAAAAAATAGGTGAACAAATTCGGTCTCCACACCAAACCCTAATAGATTTTCTATCCCTTGTCCAACAAGCATAAGGATTCCTAATCCTATTTAGTGTATGCCGAATTCTACAAAGCTTTTCTATGTTTATTGAGCTTTTAATTTTATGATACATTATCATGAAATAAATTACTCTATTATTAATATCTTATGGGCCAAAATTATGTCACACATAAATAACCCAAAACAATATTAATAAGTGAATTAAATTAAAAATCTCATTACATTAATGGATTATATCTTATATTATAAGTAAGATATAAATTATAAAACCCTGAATTATTAATAATTAGTCAAATTAATTATACTAATAATTCATTTTCCAAACGAGAGAACATTTGTAATCCAATCCAATTATTTTTAGTGTGTGACCCAAAAGGCCCACTCGAGATTGACAATGTGCCTCGTCCCAAAACACTTGGGCCCAAAGTCCATAAGCAGTATCTAGTAATACATTATGGCAACTCAAAATCAAGTGGTATCGATGATCCGAGTTAACCTTTCACAGTTTAATATTTAGTCCTTTTGTCTCACAATTTATATATTAAGCATAAGGCATGGTCACATGTCAACCTTATATTGCTTATTGCGTTTCTTGATCCCAAGTAGATTGATATACAAATGACATTGATAAACCCTTTTATCAATTCATTCGAGTATGCATACATTCCATCAATCCTACTCATCAAGTGGCCTAAAGATATCACTCTTCATAAGAGGAACAAATCCATCACTCTCACCATCACTTCTCTATAAGATTCATGACATATCCAATCATAGCCTTTATTGTTATCCTGTTATGGATAATGTTTGACTAAGTCAAAACATGTGATTCCTCATGTAGGATTCGATAATGAGTTTCAGTCAGAGGACTCAAACATCACCACTGTATGAAAGCTACTTGTGACATTGATCCATGAAGTGCTTTCAAGTGGGCCAGTCCAATACATGTTCCCTAACATGTATCTATGTTCGAAGTGATATCCCATATCCATAATTAGTAAAACGTCATTATCCTCTTAGCAACATACTAACCTTGGCTTGTCATAATTCCTATGATAGCAATCGATTAGGGACTTTTAGAATAATATTCTTTTAACCTTATGGTTTTACTATTATATCACACTTGATGACATAAGGAAAACTATTCATGAAATTTTTATTGTCATAAACAATATAATATTTCATAGATATGAAATAAAATGCCTCTTTATTAAATAATAAATGTAATGACAATGTTCATCAATGATTGGACTAGGAAAAAAAACTAACAATCTCCCACTTGCACTAGTCCCAATCAGGAACGAACCTAACACCTAAAGACCTGATGTGTCTTTCATGTTTTGGTTCAGGGAGAGCCTTTGTCAAAGGATCTGCTACATTGTCATTAGTGTCAACTCTGCATATCTTAACATCTCCTCTTTCGACTATCTCTCGAATAAGGTGGAAACATCTGAGTATGTGTTTGGTTCTCTAATGTGATCTAGGCTCTATGGCTTGAGCAATAGCCTCATTGTTATCATAATAAAAGTCTACTGGGTTTGCGATGCTTAGGACAACATCCAAACTAGTAATGAACTTCTTGAGCCAAACAACTTCCTTTGCGGCGTCCGACACAGCTATATACTCAGGCTCTATAGTAGAATCAACCACGGTATCTTGCTTGGAGCTTATCCAGCTGACAACACCTCCATTCAAACAAAACACATAACCAGATTGTAATCTAAAATCATCATGGTCAGAATGAAAGCTAGCATCAGTGTAACCACTTAGGACTAAGTCTCCTTCTTGTCCTCTATAGACCAAAAAAAATCCTTAGTTCTTCTTAAGTATTTAAGGATTTTCTTGACTGCGGTCCAATGACTTTCACCTGGATTGGATTGGAATCTACTAGTCATGCTCAAAGGAAAAGCAACATCAGGGCGTCTATAAAGCATGACATACATGATGGATCCAATATCAGAAGCATATGGAATCCTACTCATGTAATCTCTGGCTTGTCTTGTTGTAGGACAACTAGCCTTGCTTAAAAGCTTTCCAAGAACCAAGAGAATCATTCCTTTCTTGGAGTTTACCATGCTAAACCTTTTTAGCACCTTATCAATGTACACACTTTGACTTAGTCCAATAAGCCTCTTGGATCTATCTCTATAGATTTAAATCCCAAGAATACGTGAGGCTTCACCTCAGTCTTTCATTGTGAAACACTTTCCTAACCAAGTCTTGACACTCAGCAAGGTAGGAATGTCATTTCCAATGATCAATATGTCATCAACATACAACACTAAGAACACTACCGCACTCCCACTAACCTTCTTGTATACACAATGCTCATCTTCATTCTTGATGAATCCAATCTCTTTGACTGTTTCATCAAAATGAAGATTCTAACTTTGAGATACTTGCTTCAATCCATAAATGGATCTTTGAAGCTTGCTTACCTTGCTAGGATTCTTAGGATCGAAAAAACCCTCTGGTTGTGTCATGTACACATCCTGGAGGAGGTTTCCATTTAGGAAAGTAGTTTTGACATCCATTTTCCATATCTCATAGTCATAATATACAACTATGGCAAGAAGAATCCTAATGGATTTAAGCTTGATGACTGGTGAAAAGGTTTCATCATAGTCAATACCTTGAGTTTGTCTAAAACCTTTTGACCAGTCTTGCTTTGAAGATCCCATCAGCTTTTAGCTTATAAATCCATTTGCAAGCAATGACTTTGGCTCCATCGGGTGGATCCAATAAGTTGCAAACTTGGTTGTCATACATAGATTGCATTTCTAATTTCATGACTTCATGCCATCTCACATAATTTGGATCTACAAGTGCCTCTTGGTAGGTTGTAGGCTCATCGTGGTCTACAAGAATAAATTCCTTTATCGTCAGTTATGAGAAATCCATATCTCTCAGGTTTATGATGAATCATACCAGACCTTCTTGGGCCTAATGTCACAGATTCAGACTCCATTACATCTTGTGAGTCATCTTGAATCTCCATTATATCTTCAACGAATATTTGTGATTCTTTTATTTCTTCTAGAAGTACTTCACTCCCACTAACCCTTTCAGAAATAAACTCCTTTTCCAAAATGGTACCTTTTAGAGCAACAAACACTTTTTTCTAGGATCGATTATAAAAGTAGTATCCCCTTATTTTCTTTGGATACCCCACAAATATACATTTTCCAGATTTAGGTGCTAACTTTTCTGAAACTTGATGTTTCACAAAAGCTTCACATCCCCAAATCTTTAGAAAGGAAATTATGGGTTTTTTCCCTTTCCATATCTTATATGGTGTATTTTCAACCTTTTTAGATGGAATTCAGTTAATTATGAAAGCAGCAGTTTCTAAGACATAACCCCAAAACGATACTAGAAGATTTGTTTGGCTTATAATTGATCGAACCATATCTAATAGAGTTGGATTTCTCCTATTGGACACATCATTCCATTGAGGAGTTCTCGGAGGAGTAAGTTGTGAGTGGTAGTGTCCGCCTACACCTACAAACTCAAGACAAGTGCACCTATTGACTATTATATGTGGACCTGAGTACCGAGTGTCGTATCTCACAGAGACTACGATTACTAGTTTCTAGCTTTCACTTTGTTATCTAACCGACAAATTAATGTTTTGAACAAATAAAAATAAAAGAACTCAACTTGAGAACAAACACAACACAACGAATAGGATAGAGACAATCAGTGGGAAACGACACCTAGATACTGAATCCCCTTAGTCCAAACTAAGTAACAATGGCTCGTTATTCAAACAGTTATTTGGGTAATTGGACCGTGGAAATTCATACGATATGTTAATCTCTCTCTCGAGTTAGCTAACATCTAACGACTAGGATGATTAATCGAAATATCTTCCTAATTAAAACACCTAATGTTGCTTTACTGATTCGTGAATTTCTCTATTAGGTTTGACCCTAATCCGGAGGATTTATGTCAACCTATCTCTAGGTTTGCATGCAACTCCTCTCAATTATGAATGATCTATCACATAGAGAATCTCTCGATTACTCATGTACGAATCAATATTGGAATCGAAAGGCTAGCAACAATCAATTCAACAATTGAACAATATAAATCATAATTGAGTCTCAATTCCATAAATAAACTGAATGAATAATAAAACCCAACAATCACATAGTCAATCTAGGGTTTGTCAAATCTAGATGCATAGAGAGTTTAGTTCATAATTATTGAGAGAATAACAACAAGATACAAAGAGAATCTAGAGAGAGAAGAAGAACCCATGATGAATCCTTCAATCCTTTGTGAATTTCCTTTGATCTTGAAGCGGGTTGTGTTCTCCCTTTATTCCCACGTCCTCTGACCCCAAACTGGTGTGTTTTTGTGTCTCAAAGTCGTCTCTCTCAATTGGTGTTCTGAAACCCTCTTATAAAACACGAAACAAGTATTCTGGACAAGACACGACCAAGGACGCGACCTTGTCTTTCACCCTCCAGAACGTGTCTTTAATGAAAGTAGCAAAATGCGGATTTTTGCAGGACACGACCATAGGTTTTGTCCCGTGTCTTGGAACTTATGTCCGTGTAATAAAGCTCTAGACTGTGTCTTCCTCCAAACCATGAGAAACGTGTCATTCTTGCTCCATTCGGCCTCGTTCTTGCTCCATTTCATCAATTCATCATCAATCAACGTACAAAACACAATTCAAACTATAAAAGTACCAAAACATATGATAAACGCACAATTTATAGTAAAAATAGAAGATAACCAAAGAGTGCAAATAAACGTTTATCAAACTACCCCACACTTAACCTTTTGCTTGTCCTTAACCAAACATATAAGTAAGATAAGGGGAACAAAATGTTTTAACCAACCTCTCAATGAAATGGCATGGGGCTTCACATTATGTGCTAACAAAAACAAATTGGATAATGGAGAATCTAGACTATGCATAGGGTACTAGTTGACTCAAATTGACTCCCCAAACCACACACAAGTCAAGCTCAATAGCCAAATTAACCGATTTCATCTCACCACCCCTCTAACTCATTAATTCAGTTAACATATAAGACATTCATCACTTAGGACAACAATTAAACTGAACTTTGCTTCCTTATATAGATTCAACTTCTTAATGACTTGCATTGCTACAAACACAGTCAGTAAATATCGAGTTCGACTGTGTACTTGTTTTACACTTATGTTAGTTTCCACCATAAAGGATGGTCCGTTTGACGTGAAAATCGCTCATTGATAATGAGTCTTCCGGGTTACTAAGAGAACACCTCGTGGCAATGCTTTGCATACTCATGTCTGAAGACAGCAGAGTAGGTGTCCAACCCCATTTACTTGTCCCGGTTTAGGTTCAAGCAAGTCAAGAGAAACCTTATTTTGTTCATTCATGCATTCAGTAATTATGCCCAAATTCAACCAAAGCTAACATTTTCATTATAACACGAGTCGTAAAGGTGGAAAAGTCAAAACGGAAAATTTGATTGCAAGCTGCAAACTGTTGGGTTTCTTGTGCGAATAAACAACATCAAACACAGTGGAACAACCAATAATATCACACAAGAAACATCCGAGGATAATGTATGTAATCATAATTAATTGAAGTGGCCGAATATATGTACCTTAAAAATCTTTGCCGAATTGCTTTTCTCTAAAATTAAGGTATTGTCGAATTGGTTTCTCCTCCTCCTTTGTTTGTTTTGATTCAAATGCAATTGCCAATAGGGACAACCAAAAGACGAATCCCTTTACTCTCTCACACACACAAGATCGTTGATTATGCTAATGTGTGCTAGCAATTCTTTTAGAATCTCTATTCTAAAACTCACAAAGTAATTTTCTCTCTTTGAAAGTGGCACTCACTAATTCGGCTTTGCCTTGGAATCAATTGAATGACAAGGTGTGCATCCTATTTATAGGCATATGAGAAGACCTAAATAGGTAGCACTAAGGAGCCAAAATTTCTCTTCCTTGCCCTCCAAGAATTCAACCTTTTCCTATTTTAGAAGATGTGTGCCGAATTCTTATCCTAGTCACACTAGGATTTGCTTTCCTTGTCCTACAAGAATAAACCCTTCCTAATTAATTTTGTCACACACAAATTAGGGTTTTTATTTTCCTTGTCAAACAAGAATAAAAATCCTAATTAGTCATAGACTCCTAATTAGTAATTGCTTGTGCCGAATTCATCATTGTCACACAAGAAAAATGATTCCTAAAAATAGGAAAAAAGGAGCCAAATCTCTCCATCCCTTTTTAGGTTTGTATGTCGAATTTTCTCCCTCTAATTTAGGTTAGGAAAGGCCGAAAATCGCATGGATTTTATTAATATTATTGGGCTTTTAATTATATGATACATTATTATAAAATAAATCACTCATATAGGCCGAATTATGTCACACATAATTAAATAGTTATAACCATGATAATTGGTTATTCATATTAAAAGTCCATTACATTAATAGACTATGTATTAAATCTTATTTAACACAAATTATAAAACCCTGAAACACTATTGATTAATCAAATTAATCATCTTAGTACTTCAATTACTACAAAGAGAGAACCTTTTGTAACTAATCCAGATCTTTATTGTGTGCGATCCTGTAGGTTCATTCAATGTTGGCAATGAGCCTAAAATTAATTTAAAACCTATAAATCATAATTGGTCTCTAGCAAGACATTATGAATACCCAAATTAAAATGAATGTCAATTATGAATCAACATAACCTAATTACAACCTTATACAACCCTTTGCCTCTCGATATCAGAATTAGCATAAGGCATGGAACGAGTCACACTTATTTATGCTAAAACATTTCCTTGATCTATAAGTGATCCTGACTAAGTAAAAAAAATGATAACACATATCTCTTTGTTTGGGTGTGGCCACACACTGCTCAGTTTCACTAATCAAGTGACCGGTGATATCTTCTCTCTTTTCGAGAGTGGCAATCCCTTCACTTCACTCATGTTCCTTAGCATGACACATGACATACCCATTCATACCCATACTTATTACTCATTGCAAATAAAGTTAGGTGTATGTCAAAGTATACGAGAAATCATCTTAGAATCCATAGTGATTTCAGGTCGAGGGATTCTAGTATAAGCATTGTATGAGAAATATTTATGACCTTTCAACTATGTAGTATTCTCATAAGCGAATCGATCCAAAACGCTATTCTCTAACATGTTCTTATATTCTCTAATTCATATCTCATATCCTATGACCAGTAAAACATGATCATCTCATAGAGTACATACTAGTATTGATTTATTGTCACTCCCATGACAATAATCGACTAGGGACATTTATAATAGTATTCTTTTATGCTTTAAGGTTTTACTATCCAAATCACATATTTGATAACTTAAGCAGAATCAATATTTATGGATGTTTTATCAAATTAGACATGCACAAAAATAATAATGAGAAAAAACAATGCCTCATAATATTTATATATAAAATATAATCTGGATACAATGTATTTGGGGCTACGGCTTACACTAACACAAAGTAGTGTGGATTCAAGATATACAATTCTAACCTCCTAATAACAGATGCATACTAAAGATTCTCAACTATTCAACCTATCTACATTATCACATAACATACATCCATAATATCAAGAACTTGATCAAAAATTTTTAAACCCCCTACCCCACACTTAAACGGTGCATTGTCCCAAATGCACAAAATGAAACAAGCATTAACAATAAGAACGGTGAAGTAAATAATGAAAAGAATAAGTTTTGCGACTTCCCTGAAAATGGATTTATCTTGATGATTGCTCACATGAAATCCACCCAAAAATTGTTAGGGCCTTGCAAACGAACACAACCAAAACACAAGTGATAGAAATAAAACACAATAAAAGAAAACATCATATGCCCTTGAATATAGCATTCAATTACATAATTAAACATGAAACCGAAGTGTTTAAGTGTTAGAAAATGAAGAGGAAAAGTAGTGGGAAGCAATGAGGACATTGTTATGAAGATTGAAGGCAAATATGATCAAATTGGATGCAAAACGAGTGAGACACAGCCAAACCACTCAAGACACGGCCTAGACACTCTAAGACATGGTCAGGACACTCCAAATCATGTTTCAAAGGTTTTGGACTTTGTTTGGTGGCCACGGCTGTGTTCTAGGCCGTGTAACCTACTGTTTCGTTAAAAAACGTACCTCTTTTGATCTTCCAACTTCCTGAATATCTTACCTCGAGTTTGGATGCCCTAGAGTGACTCCAATGGCTCCAAAAACACATCTTAGCACCTACAAAAACCTTAATTCAGAAAACATTTGCATTTTTCTCAATCGTAACACAAAACCACCATTAAACATCAATCGAACCTAGAAAGTTAGGCACGTCAAAACATATAAACTAAAAAAAAAGGTCAAAAACACCAAATAACAAATCAAATAAAATGTTTAAAACTTGGGTTGCCTCCCAAGAAGCACTTATTTAATGTCATGAGCTAGATGTTGGTGGATGAGACGTATTAAGAGGGGCTTGTATGCAGCATTATGTGAAGCATTCACACCAACTCCACATTGTAGTGCATTGAATTGATCCTCATCTTTTTTCTTAATGCGCCATATGAAATGACACGTTACCTTAGGGTCGGTTTTTGATTGCAACGTCTCAAGCATGTCCTTCTTGGGTTTACACCCCCGAGTCTTACGTCTCTTCTTCTTGACTCTAGGCACCGTTTCTTGAATTATGGGTTCATCAATTGAATCTTCCTTATTGGGTACCTGCACCACATTAGACAAATCAACCTTTTATCCACAATGTGATTCAAAATGGTGATTAACCTTAGAGTCCTTAATTTCAACATGATTAGTCCTGACTCTAAGAGTTAACACCCGATCATATAAATCAACAATGGACCTAGAAGTAGCTAAAAATGGTCGTCTTAGGATCAAAGGTGTTTCCAAATTACATATCGTGTCAAGAATCATAAAATCAACAAGAAATGTCAAATCACCTACCCTAACCAAAACATTTTCTATAATGCCTATAGGATGCACAACAGATCTATCGGCTAATTGCATAGCACCCTAGTCGGTATGGGTTCTCGTAAGTCCAACTTCTCAAATAAATTATATGACATCACATTAACACTAGCAACTAAGTCAGCTAATGTATCATCAATATTTAAACTACCAATAGTAAGAAGGATAAAGAAACTCATTGGGTCTTTTAGCTTCGCTAGTAGCTCAGGTGATGTCTGACTGTGCTCAACCTTCTCTTCCTTCTTTTCACCCTTAGTCAAAGGTTCTTCTTTTTTGGGTGTGGTGGGTGGCTTCTCAGTATCAGATAAGGAATCCGAGGCTTGTATTCACAGAGCACCTTCTTCAGCTCTACCCTATGCTCTTCCCTTACACAATCATCCTCATGGTTCACAAATATGGTATGTACATGTTCCTTAGGATTCATTTCAGTATTTCTTGGTAGGGAGCCTGGTTTCCACTTAGATAGTAGTTGGGCTATTTGGCCAATCTAACTCTCCATGTTGTGGAGAGATGCTCCTTGGTTTTGATTCAACATCCTCTGATTTGACAAGGTTGACTCTATTTGTGTGAATCTCTTTTCATAAACTTCAATGTACTTGCTCATCAACTCCTCAAATTTTTGTTTCACTAACTGTTGTGGCTGTTGATTTTGATCTCCCAATGAGAAGTTTGGACGATTCTTCCATTTGGGATTGTATGTGTTAATATAGGGGTTATTTTGAGATCTCTGTGCATTCCCCATATAGTTCACACACTCAACACATTCCTGACTTCGGTGTCCTCCCCCACATAGTTCACAACATGCAATATGAGCTGGTTGTTGTGCTACAGAAATTCCTTCAATCTTTTTACTCAAAGCCTCCACTTGCATAGCCAGAGCCGTCACTACATCTACATCATACATCCCTACTGGATTCGATGGCTTAGAACGTTTTGTATGCCACTGTTATTTGTTCATTGCCATCTCCTCAATTAAGTCCTAAGCCGCCTCTGGTGTCTTATTATTAAAGGTGCCTCATGCTGCAACATCAATCATTTGTCTAGTCCTTGGATTCAACCCATTATAGAAAGTTTGTACTTGTAGCCATATAGGTAACCTGTGATGCAAACATCTCCTTAACAACTCAAACCTCTCCCAAGTGTCGTAGAGAGATTTTGACTCAAGCTGTGCGTAGGAAGATATGTCGTTTCTCAGCTTTGTAGTCTTGGCAGGTGAGAAGTATTTCAACAATTTTTGTTTCCATCTGATCCCACGTGGTAGTAGAATCCCTTGGCAAAGCATTAAGCCACTGATTTGCTCTAGCTCTGAGTGAGAACGGAAAAAGCCTCAACCTGATTGCATCATTGGTCGCCCCATTGATCTTAAATGTGTCACATATCTCCAGAAAGTTGTCCAAATGAGCATTTGGGTCCTCATCCTGCAACCCATAAAACTGCACAAACTACTGCACCATCTGAATAACATTCGGCTTTATCTCAAAATTATTGGCTACAAAAACTGGTCTCATAGTGCTAGACTCATTCCCCATCAAATTTGGTCGAGCATAATCTGACATCGTCATTGGCTGACCCAATGGATTTACTAGCCCTGCCCCACAAGCAGGCTGTCCTCCTCCAGCTCGATTATTTGGTTCCATTGCTACCTCTCGTGCTTTGTCTATCTCCTCGGCCCTTTCTTGTAGTATGTTTCTAAGTGCCTGCAATGTTTTTCTTTCAATCTCAGGGTCTTCTTCAACTAACTCAGACGAATTTCCCTTAGTCATGCACTAACAACAATCTGCAACTATCAATACCAATAAACCCAAACGTAATTTCAAAAAGATCGTTTAAAGCGAAATAACAATGGAAAATGAAAAGAAAACAAAATAATTAAAACAAAAGAAACTAAACAAAAACAAGAAAAATAAATGGCTAAATTAACAGAGATTAAGATTTCCTAATATCCTAGTCCCCGGCAACGACGCCAAAAACTTGGTAGCGTCCGCCTACACCTACAGACTCAAGGCAAGTGCACCTATCGACTATAGTATGTGGACCTGAGTACCGAGTGTCGTATCCCACAGAGACTACGATTACTAGTTACTCGCTTTCACTTTGTTATCTAACTGACAAATTAATGTTTTGAACAAATAAAAATAAAGGAACTCAATTTGAGAACAAACACAACACAATGAATAGGATAGAGACAATCAGTGGGAAATGAAACCTAGATACCGAATCCCCCTAGACCAAACTAAGTAACAATTACTCATTATTCAAACAGTTATTCGGGTAATTGGACTGTGGAAATTTGTACGATATGTTAACCTCTCTCTCGAGTTAGCTAACGTCGAATGACTAGGATGATTAATCAGAATCTCTTCCTAATTAAACAACTAACGTTGCTTTATTGATTCGTGGATTTCTCTATTAGGTTTGACCCTGTCGACCTATCTCTAGGTTTGCATGCAACTCCTCTCAATTATGAATGATCTATCACACAGAGAATCTCTCGATTACTCATGTACGAATCAATATTAGAATCGAAAGGCTAGCAACTATCAATTCAACAATTGAATAGTATAAATCATAATT
>CAODLS010709855.1:0-12908 GCA_948243855.1 Flueggea neowawraea
TGTCGGTTGAATTGAAAGTTCGACTATTTTGGTAATTTGCCATTGGAGGACTAAAAGTTCTATTGTGCATTTTAGGGACTAAAATGGGATTTTGTATATTTGGAGAATTAATTTATATATTTTGTGAATTTTGAGAGTTAATTAATGATTTTTTGAGTGCTAGGAATGTTAGTTTTGGTGCCATAGTCCAATCATTTATGTACATTGTCATTTGATTTATCATTTAATAAAGAGGCATTTCATTTCATATCTTTGAAATATTATAATATGTTTTATATTATTAAAATATACATGAATAGTCCATTCTTTCTTATGTCATCAAGTATGTGACGTGATTGAAAAACACTAGGGTTAAAAAATACTATTCTAAATGTCCCAATTATTACCATGGGAATGATAATAAATTAAGATTAGTATGTTGCTAAGTGGATAATCACATTTTACTGATTATGGATATGAGATATTACTTAGAACATAGATATATGTTAAGGAACTTGCATTGGACTGGCTTGCTATGAAAGTACTTCATGGATCTTTGTCACAAGTAGATTTCATACAGTGGTGATGTTTGAGTCCTCTGACCGAAACTCACTATCGACTCCTACATGAGGAATCACATGTTTTGACTTAGTCAAACATTATCCGTAGCAGGTTAACAATAAAGGCTATGATTGGATATGTCATTAATCTTGTAGAGGAGTGATAATGAGAGTGACGAATTTGTTCTTCAAATGCATGGATCCTTGTTGGAATTCTATATGTAAAATTTTTGTTGTTTCTGCTGACATGTATGCTTATGAATGTCATAAACTTAGTAACGAATTCCAACAGTTCCTGTGAGGATTATTGACTGGCAAGTCAAGAAATTCTGGAACAAAGAAATCTTGGTTATTTTCAGAATTTAGTTTGGTTATTTTCTAATTAATTTGGAAAATAATGTTTATTGTTAAAAATTAAAAATTTTGTTTAAAATGTTAATTGGGTGATTAATGGATTTTTGAAGTGATTAAAGTTGATTAATTAGGTGAAAATTTGTTAAAAATCAAAAATAAATCGGATGGTAAGGAAGGCTGAACGGTTGGTCGTCTGCGTGAGTGGATCAGGCGACGCATCGTTTGGGCTTGGAGAGGTTGTCGTTCGCGTGTTGCATCTATCGTCTGCGCCTGGCTGTGCCGAATGTTGAGCCAAAACGACACATCGTTTCGATCAAGTAGAGCTATCATCCACGTGCTTCGTGTATCATCCGTGTGTACATCAATTTAGCCAGATTGACGTCGTTTTTCCTTTTCTGTGATTTCAAATTACACTGCCCAGCCACCGCCCATTTATGCCTTTCTTCAGTTTTTGCACTCGATTTCCACCAGCCATATTTATTATTTTTCTTCTCTTTTTTTCTTTATTTCAACACTTCTGAACATATTCTTCATTTCTCTCTTCAGTTCTCTTTGCCTCTCATCAGTTTTCTTCATTAAACCAAGGTAAGAACATACCTTCTCTCTTCATTTCCTTCTTTCTTTATTTTGTCAAGATATAGTTTTTGTTGTCATTGGTTTTGTTTCATGACCGTGGCTTCGGTTTGGCTTTAATTCTGGGCAAGTTTTTGTTTGTTTTGGTTGGATTTTGATAGATTAGAGATGGTAAATATTTGTATAGGTTGAAGAGGATGAGTTGGATGATTGGGTTCTTCAAATGGATGGTTGAATCCAACTTTGTGGACTATTTTGATTTGTTTTGAATTTTTGGAAATGGTTCCAATGATTTATGGGTTTAATGAGGAATAAGGATGATATTTTTGATTGGTAAAATAATGGAGATTTCAAGTTTAATTTGCTTAGGGACACTTTGATGTTGTTTTAAATGAAAATGACCAAAGCTAAAATTGTGCAAGTTCTGGAATTTTGTTTAGGGACTAAACTTGATATTTTACAAGTTGGGTCAGATTTGTAATTTTGAAAAGTAGAAATCCATATTTGTAATTTTAGGAAGCTAGGGTAAATTTATAATTTTTGAGAAATTAGATTTTATTTTGTAATTTGAGAAAGTTGGGGGATTAATTATAAATTTAAAATACTTGGAGGATTTATTTATAAATTCTAAAAATTTTAGGGACTAAGTCATAATTTACCAAGTCTCAGGCACTAAATGTAATTTTACATTGGTCAGGGACCAAACTGTAATTTCAGGTAGATTTTGAATTTTGGATTAAGAATGATAGAATATCATTCGAAATAGAATTTGGGGATCTTTTGAGGGTCTGAGTTTTCATTTGCATTGCGTAGCATTTGGTACCACCACAGTACCGTATTTCGATTTGTCTATGATATATCTATTGATATATATTTGTTTGTTCATGTAACACCATTATACATTATTCATTATGGAAAATTAAACCAGAAACATATATATTATTAACAAACCATAACATGTACGCCATTTATAAGTCATAAGTATAAACATGTATACATATATGTTCTTGCACTCTTAAACTCTTTACAAAATAATACAAAATAAACCCAGCTAATTCTATATGCATATGCTGAGGAGGAGGGAGTCTAGAGCTGCAGCTGACCGACCTGTGACTCATGTTGTTATCTACACGCTTCAACTCAAGCCAAATAAAATATCTACCAGCGACAGTAACCTAAAAAATGTTTGTGTTTTATGTGAGTCGCAACTCAATGAGCAAAACTATCGTAGATCAAATTCAAACACACATACAAACATTCAACAAATACTAATCAATCAACTATGCTCTAAAACATATCTAAATGCCATTGTGTTCCACTTATTTTGTTGTGACCAAACAAGTCATGTATCGCCCTGGGATTCCTATATGCCACTGTGTAATTGGCTGGTCAACACTGTATGAAAATTAAACCAAAGGTCTCCTTTGTAATAATGACCGAAGGTCTCTTGTGTATGACCCATAGGTCTCTTATGCAATAATTTGCGAATACAAAAGCAAGATGGTCACAACGCCTTTATTAAGTCCAATATGAATGCATCATTATATGAAACATTTGATAGTAAATATACAGGTAAAACATTTCATTTCATATGTTCAATAAGCATTCTCAATATATCCATATAGCCAACCATATAAATATTCTCAACATATAACATATACGACATAGATTCAACTAGTAATCAATCACAGAAAGTACTTATATCAGTAGCACATATTTGAATACAAATCATATAACAAATATTGAATTCAATCTCCAGTTTATACTCATCTCTTCAAGACAAATATAATGTCTCGTTATCCTGCCTGGGCTCCCTCTCAAAGTTTCTCAATCATATAGCATATATTCAAGTTATTCCCGCTCTAACTTATAAATATATACAATGCACATGTATGAGATGATTTGAATACATGAGGTCCTATTAAATCTCTATTGTGAATGCATTTAATCATTTGGGTTAAGAAGGCAAATGATCTAACTATATCTAAAGGAACTGTAACTTTATGATAACAAAATTATGTATTTCACCATTCTGGACAACCTGTTTGTTCTCTAATTTTCAATATCCAAATAAAATTATTATTCGTTGAAACTTGACCCTCATTTATAGGACATATAATAGTGTATTATACCAAATTTCATCCAATAAATCCTCATAAAACAATCTGGGCAATTTTTCAAACTTACAGCATCGTAACAGAGTAATTTCAGATTGGCAGCTTAAAGTTTATTGCTCCTAACTGACATTATTTAGATCCAATAACAGCATATATTTGCAGACATATTCTAAACACATATATAAACAACTTTTATGTTTTAAGGCTCATCAAAATATATCTCTAAGGTTTTCAAAATCATCATGCAGATAGACTGATCCTACTAAATCCAAAATCTGGGTAGTTCATACCATTTTGACCATAATTATCAAACGAATCAAAATTAACTCAAAATGTTTCATATACATATATAAGACACACATATATTCAAGATTTATTCTTTGAGTTTCCTATAATTCCATCTCTAACCAGATCAAACATTGGAAGCAAACATATTGTTATCAAGAGTACTACAAGTTCAGTATTACCTTTGGCTTGTCTTTGCTTGGTTGTTACAAAGAAGAAAAATCATTTCAGTGAATGGTAGCCGAATACACTTGCCTTCATTTCTTTATATGTTTCCCATGCATTCTTACATGTGTTTAAGTGCTTCTAAAATCTTGATAGCACACTATTGTGATAGATAGTAAAAGTCACCAATACATGTAAATTATCTCTTTAAGTCCCATTTGCCCAATTGTTCTTACTTTAGTCCTTAGCTTACTTTTGTTTCATGAACTTTATTTTAAATTTTAGTCATATTTATTATCTCTAAACCTATTGGACACATATAGGAAATAATATTTCAATTCTATACAATGTAAATGCATATGCAATGCATGAACCAATATATATATATATATATATATATATATATATCTATATATATATATATATATATATCTATATATATATATATATATATATATATATATATATATATGCCATGTAAGGTTATTTAAGGTTAGGGTGTTACAGTTCAGCTTCTTGTTCCTGTTAGCGAGACCAGCCACCGACGAGTGGGGCTTGACTGACGATTGAGCTTGAATTTTCAGGTGAGTGAATAAAAATTTCAGACACATAGGTTGTATCTCAAAACTACTATTATTCTTGTTATGTTGGGCATATATTTGAAATTAAACTAATTTAAGGATTGACTTAACTAATAAATTGGTTATATATTAATAATCAGTACTTTGTTTTGAAAATAATATATATGTATTATATATCTGCTTTCTATTTTGATATTATTTTGCATGCTTAAGATTTTATACTATGTAATAGTATAACATGATTTGGTTTTCTGATAGGAGGCACCCATGCTACAGGTAGTAGTAGCCTTTGGTATACCAATACTTTGAGAAATCCTAGCTACTAAGGATGCCAGTAGCGATGTGTTCTGATCCAACACATGATGTGTTAGTGATTAGTGGCGGAGTCCACATCACATATGTTGTAGTGCCGGATGCAAACATTTGATATGGTCTCATATTTACGATATATGTTTTGACTCTGAAACTGTATTCAATATATTTTTTGTGTCTGCTGTTTACTTTGTTTGTGAACATTTTGGAAAATAATTTTCGAATGCTACTACGTATTAGCATGTGTAAATATAAATAAATATATATATATATATATATATATATATATATATTTGGATGTGGTTGGTTTTTTAAATATTTTCAAAACAATCTTTGTAAGGCATGTATGAGGCGGTCTTGAGTGTTATTTCTCACTGGGCCCTAACCCCCTTTATTTTATGTCTATGTTGATTCCTGTATCTTAGGTTCACAGATTTTGGCTTCGACAACCGTTTTGCATCTTGAATACCAGTGAGTCGTCTATTGGTTAGTGATGCCCTTTTTGTTCGGGTTTTTCTTTTGTATTGTTAGAGCTCCGCACCAGTATATTGTTGAGTTGCAGGATTGCCACTTTGGCTTTTGATATGTTTACACTGAAATTATTTTAATATATCTACTTAGATATATGTATTTTGATTTCATATAAGCCTATTTTATATCTCGTTTACTTTTGATTAATAAATGTTTTGATAATTGAATAATTCGGGTAGTATGTTCTGATCTTTAAGACTTGTGCGAGATGGGCTGGACTCTCATAGACGGTCCGCCTCATACGCCGGTCTCGGCCTAATTTTGTGTCGTGACAAGAGGGATTTTGGGTATACATGAAATTTTGTGGAAAAAATTGGTACGGTGGAATTGGAGCATTTTGCAAATTTGGTGGAAAAAAAATTGTATGGTTGATTTTGGGATGTTGGCAAGTTATTTGAATTAGATTTATCGAAATTTCTAGAATTAAGATCTATTTTTTTGTGATAGAAAAAGAGAATTGAAGATTGATTGTAGATACAAGAAGAGAATTGGAGATTGACTATAGATGGAATGAATTAGAAATGAAATGAAAAATGAATAAAGTATTTATAGAGAGAAAAGACAATTAAATTAATTTTAAAAAAATTGGATCGTTATTTTACAATGATCAGAATTTTGACAGTTCTAAAACAACAGTCCAGTTGCAAACTGTTGCAAATGCAACGGTCTGCAACAGGCCCAAATAAAAAAAGGTTGGGTGTTCAAGTGGGGTCCACTGTCAGTGGACTCCCACCCCATTAGACGTTCAATTTTTTTTATCCCCACGGTTAAGGACTAAGAGCATGTCAAATCATACTCCTCTCCTCCTTTCTCAAAATATAATATTTTATTTTATTATTCATCCCAAAATTTTAAACTCAACTCTACTTTCATTACAATCTACATTACTTTTTCAATATTTTACTAATAAACTAGCTAACACTTTTTTGGAGCTACAGTACATAAATAAAATTAAACCATCAATATTCACTCCTAAATACTATTCATTTACTTTATCAATAAAATATTCACTTTTTAATATTTTCTCTCTTCAATATACAAATTTTAAAAAAGTTTAACACATAAATAAAAATAAAATAATATTTTTAACTTTCTAAATTTATCTAACCTGTTAGATATGCTCTAATACATTGAGGAACCAATGAATTTCTTAATGTGGATGGCCTAAGGAACAAAGAATCCTCAGTTGAGGAACTTAGAGCCTAGGATTTAAAAGCCCAACGTTAAATTCTAGAATTACAAAATTTGTGGTTGACAACAACACACATTTTAGATGCTTTACTCCGAACCAGCACTTTGTCTGTGCTACGCACAATGATTAGATTTTTTATTATTTATGTAAAAATAAAATTAATTATAAAAAAGTGAAAAGTAAAATTTTAGAATTAATGTTTACTATTTATTTTTATATATGATTTTTTTTTCAGATTTTTTTTTATTACTTGCATCTTGATTTTCTTATTTTATGACTTTTTTATTTTATCTATATTGTAAACATTTAATTTTTTTTCATTCGTTTCCCTATTCTATATTAATTTTCTCATCAAACTATTACCCTTTCAATTTTAATTCTTCCATGTGTTGTAGCACCCTTTTAATTTATTTTCTTTAAGAAATGATCTCCCACCTACAATAATACCTCAAATGAGTCATTATATTATTTAGTATTAAAAATACACTTATTATTGAGGAGAGTTCATAATTCAAAATATTGATATTGTTTTACTACATTAATATAATAATATGTGGTGATCTAAATGTAGTACATATTATGTTCAAGAAATATGAACAAAACCTCTTTTGATACAAATAAATGTGGTTTACCTGTACTATATAAAAGTAGTCTATTTCATAGTAAAAGGCTTTATTTATAACTCACGATGTTCAATTGTGACGGTCATATATATATTCTTCTAATCTTTTGTTATATATATTCAATATATAACAAAAGTGAATATATAGTCTTAAAGAACACAAATATATTATTGTTATATCTAAAATAATTAGGATTGACTACAAAGAGATTAAGAAATTTCCCCGACTCTTTTACCCCATTTGGAAAGAAATTTAATATCCGTACTTGGGAACTCCGTATACATTTTTCATGTCCCATATTTGTGGACCAAAAGACAAGCACTAGCAATTCAAGAGACACGTTTAAACTCAATTTTCCATTTCCAATTTGTTTTCTGAATATGTTTATAACTTGTAGCTCATGAAATTCCAACTTCAACAAATAATTGATCATTAAACACAATTTTTTCTATAGGAGACCTACTTAAAATTTACTCTCATCCAGAATTGCCTCAAACACCAAAGAGGTAAGCTCTATTTTGGCTCTAAAAAAGTTAATGGATTACCACATCAATTAGACTACCAATTTCTAATTACCATAGCGCATTAAAATTAAAATTAGGCCATGAATCCGAGAATTCAGCCAGTGCACATTAAAATTTCACCTGTCCTTCAAGGAGAGATGATTTCCAAGCGCCTTTTGCTATTAAAGAAGGATGAATATTCCTGAATAAAGCCAATGCTCAGGAGTCCTACGATGCTTACAAAATAGTTTAACCCTTTGTTGGAGCTCTTGCCTGTTAAGAAAACTAATCTGCAACATGAATAACGAAGTCAACAAAAGTATAACATGTAGCCAATATATAATCTCAATATGTAAGGTATAAGGATAAAAATAATTTGCTCAAAAAAATTAGTCATCATAAATACCGAATCTATGCCATGTCAAAATTACATGTGTGCAGTAGGGGCAAATTATCAGAAAAGAGTGTTCTTTTATCTACAGCAGAAAATGTAGATCAAGTGTGTTATTTGATTGGAGTTTGGAGGCAGACTCATTTTGCAGGTATACAAACCTAATCTGCAATGCTTTTTGACCTGCTAAACATTTCCATATGAACAAATTCTCAAGCAGCATACGAAAAGTTGTCTCTCACAAACCCAAACTATTATATCCCAATTAATATTGGTCCCAACTCAAGAAAAACCGCACAGATTTTTATCTTACCATACATCATAAAAAGCGCGATATATACATACATGCATACATATATTGTATATTGTTTTGCAGAAAGCATACCACAATGCGCAATACGTGGAGATCATCATCACGATCATTAAGGATAAGAAGCTCCATTGCCTCTCCTCTGACCCACAATCCTCTCGCTTTAGCTATGTTCCTTTTTTGGAGCTGTTTTGTTTTTCTTCAAAAAAACATCTGTTATGCATCCACCGTCCTCACTTGCTGTCAAATTTCATGATTTATGGAGGCTATGAACATTCCTGTGAGACAGTAGATGCTTCAATTGCAGAATTAATACACCAAGAGAAACAAAAAAACTATTGCAATTCACAACATTGTCGTTTTTAATGTTGGGGTCATAAAGAGAATGAATCAAAGCCTGTATATATGTAGTCATTCTTTCATAAAGGTATTAAGAAATTGTTTTTTTTTTTCCAGCGAAAATCACTTATCAAGCAACTACAAGAACACTTGTCACAAATTTAAAAAAACTCTCAAACTATTATATATATATATGGCCGACTACATATGAACCCCCCTGAACTTGTATCGATCGTGCAATTTACCCCTTGAACTTCGTGACTCAGTACAAATTCTCTCGAACTTGCAAAAATCTCTATCTTTACCCATCAAATGTTGAAAACGTGACCATTTAACACCGACTATGATGACTGGGCGTTGACGTGGCAATGTGCGTGACTTCAATTGCTTGAAAGCTTGTATGATAGATAATGACAGATCTGCCTCTCTTACCTTTCTTCTTCCCCTCCTCACTCTTCTTTGTAATGGCTCGTCTGTTCTGATTGTAGTTTTATAGTTTTTCGTTCGATCTCGAATTGATTCTTGAATGGTTTCGATGATGATTGGGTGTTTATATGATAAATAAAAATATTAATGGAGTTTAATCATGTCAATGTTTGCAAAGTTTGATGTTCAAGTTGATGTTATAATGATTAAGATCGTCCAACGATGATGGATGACAAGTTTGGAGGGTTAGAATTGTTCCAGAAGTGTTAGAGGTTATGTTTATAATTTAGAAACATATTAGAAGTGAGAAATTTAGCTTGAAATGCGTCTAGGGGGTCTTCTACGCACATTGAAGGGTTGCTATGCACGTAGATCATCAAACGGAATCAAATTGGGGCTGAAAATGGTCATCTACGTACGTAACACCTTGTGTTAAGCACGTAGTATGTGTATTATGGGCATAGAAGCATTGCTACGCGCGTAATAGGGAAAATTCTGGGTGGTTTTCAAGTGGATCGATGTGTTTCGGGCTGTGGGTCTATAAATACCCCTCTCCCGACTCTTCTTCGTCATTTTTCACTCCAAACCACTTCCAAACACTCTCAATTCGTTCCTCATGACTTCTCTTGGTTTCTCATTGATTCCTTTCCATTTATTGAGGTAAGAACACTTCATTACTCTCTTCATTTCCGCATTTCATTCATGATATGTTCATTTGGGTTTTTGGTTCGGATTTGTTGTTTCTGTTGTAATGGGAGTTATGGGATGTTAAATCATGATGGATTGAGTTTAGATGAGCATGATTTGACTTCAGTTTTAGAGGTTTTCGAGTTTGAACAAAATGGGTTGCTCTTAAGCTAGGGTTTCAATTTTTGATGATTTCCTTGCCAAATCTGAAGTTGTTCTTGTTATATATTAATAGATTAGAGTTAGAAATACTTGGATTTGAGTTGGGTGTTGTGATTTGATGATTTGTTTCTACGGGCTCAAGAAATCCGAATTTGAAGTTAGAAAATCTTGATGATTTTGAGTTTGTTTGTTGAAATTAATGTTGGATTCTTGCTTAGGAGGTCGGTTATAGTCAATGTGAGTGCTTGGATTCAATTTCCATTGGTTGAATCGAGATTTGGATGTTTTGGTGTAGTTTTCCATTGAAATGACCAAAAGTGTAATTCTGGTGATTTTGAATTATTGGAGGATCAAAGTTGGTATTTTTCATGTTGGGTTCAGAGTGATAGATTTTCCCTCAAGATGGGTTTTCGGTGACATTGAGGATTTGCATTGCATCATTTTGCATTTTGGTACCGCCACAGTACTGTATCCGTATCATGTCATTAATATTGCTTTGATAACTGTTTCAGCTGTGTATCCTGGTATGCGAGGTTAGCCAGCAGCCAGTGGTACCGTATCCGATAATTGTTTTGGATTTAAAGATAATGGAAAATCTACTCTGAGATTTACTATGTTTTCGTAATAAATGGATTTGCTGAATTATGATGGTTTTTCAAATAAATATTATACTTTAATATGTATTATGGTTTCAGTAGTAAATCCTCTGTTTGGATTCTAAGATATTTCTTAAACATGTAATTGTTTTTGGATTAAATGCATTTTTTTGAAAAATACTACGTTTAGTATTTTGTGATGCTTTCACTAATAAACATTTTGGTTGAACATTTGATTTATTAAATAAACAAGATGTATGTTCGGCATGTTGCCTGTTTAGATATTTTTAAATAAATATTTGTATATGTTTTTGATAAACTATTTAGATACAAGGATGCCTTTGTTACGGGGATAAACGTAACCTTTGGTATACCAACGCTATGATAAACTCAGCTACCAGGGTTGCCGGTAGCATGTGTTCTGATCCAACACATGATTTGTTATCGATTATGGCAGAGTCCACTATCATCACTGTTATTGTTATTGTTACTGTTATTGGTCCCCTAACGCCAGTATTATGATATTGTTATCGATTTTATTGTAACCGTTTTTGAAATGGTTTTTGATCGCTATTATCTATATACGAGTGTATTGAAAAGTATTATATTATTGTTACCGATATTATTACAACCGTTTTTGAAATGGTTTTTGATAGCTATTGTAGAGTCAATAACCACACTAGAAGGGGGTTGAATAGTGTGGTAATAGAAGCTTTGAATTTAAAATAAGTGCGATTAAAGAAAGAACACCAAGAACTTATAGTGGTTCGGCCAACTCGATGCCTACATCCACTACCTAAATATCACCACTTAGGATTTTCACTATCAATCTTCTCAAAGATTACAACTTCACTTTCTAGCTAAGTGAGAACTCTTATAAGGTTCTTGATTTTGGTTCAAGAACAAAAATCAACATAAGGATCTATCATTGATCCCACTCACAATCACTCTTTTAAATGTGTTCACAAACACTCACCAACAGATTATAAGCTAGTGATACAAGCAAATGAAGAATTAAATTGAAGAACAAATACACTTGTATCAATAAATGAGAAATCCAATGCTTTGATGCTTGGTAGTTGTAAGAATTCAATGCCCAGATGTTTTATTGTTTGTTTCTGGCCTCCCAAGCATGTATTTATACTTCTCCTTTGATTTCAGACCGTTGTAGGGTGTATTGTAGCCATTGTTGTATTAAATGAGGTGCATTTAATACACTGTCATAGTCCTCCCATGTACGTGACACAAATCTTACGTACGTTACCTGACTTGATGTTCATCACACGTGCATGATAATTACATTCACGTACGTTGATAATAACGAATCCCCAGTTCATGTACGTGAATAACAACTGACATACGTGACTTCTATGTCTGAACCATCCAGTAGTTTCTGTTTTCAATCCGGAGCATTTCGCGTACTTGAAACTCAATCTCACGTACTTTAGTTAGATGTGACGTATGTGAATTTTTACGCTTGCGTACGCGAACAATCGACACTGGATCGTTGCTTCATATTTTGTCTCGATCCGCGTGAAATTCAAACAAACATACTCTGAACTAAAATCTTCATTTTGTCTTGTATGTCTAACTTACGTAATTTCTGATGTCACACGTACGTGCGGCTTCATGCCTTTAATTGGTTCAAGACTTCAATTTTCCTGCTTTAATTCTGATCATTTTCATGTACTTTTGATACCTCTCACGTACGTGACATTCTCTGACGTACGTGAACATTGTCTAACATACGTGATGATCACTTCTTCCATCATCCAGTAGCTTCTGTTTTAGGTCACGGTCGAACTCACGTACTTTAGATTATTCTAACGTACGTGACATGCACACACGTACGTGACTTTGGACATAAGTATGTGGATCATCCTCAAGTCAAATTCTGCAGTTTGTTCATCATCAAAACTTAGAGAAATCTCAATGTTGACCACCTTTGATCCAACAATCTCCCCCTTTTTGATGATGAGAAAACATTTAACTCCCCCTGAATAAATGCATAAGAATTTGAAGATCAAATCAAGGTTTTTAGCCTTGTTCATTTGGTTACCTTATCAACATCAATAAGTATATCAAATTTTTGATTTTACTAACTCCCCCTAAGATTGTGCATCATTTTAAGACTGATTTCTTTTTAGTCAAATATCAATTTTAACCAATTGATTTTAATCAATTATAACATAGCTTCTCCCCCTTTTTGTCATCGATCAAAA
>CAODLS010709913.1:0-10651 GCA_948243855.1 Flueggea neowawraea
TTTAGGTGCCATTTTCTCGGTCCTCCTTGAATCATGATGATGTTTTCATACTTGATTCTGCATCAAAAATTTTCCTCTTTAGTGGATGCAACTCAAGCATACAGGAAAGAGCTAAAGCTTTGGAAGTTGTTCAATACGTCAAGGATAATAAGCATGGGGGCAACTGTGAGGTGGCAACTATAGGTTAGATCTTCTTTTTTTCCCCTCTTGATGAAGAGTAGTATATCATAGATGTATATTTTCTCATTTTCTGTCGTCACAGAGGACGGAAAATTTGTTGGTGATCCTGATGTTGGTGAATTCTGGAGTTTATTTGGTGGTTATGCTCCTATTCCAAAGGATTCTCCTTCTAATGACAAGAAACAATCTGAGACTCCATCAATAAAACTATTCTGGTGGGTATTTTTATCAGTTTTAAATGTAATGGACACTGCTTGGTCTGTGAGATGCAGTTCTTTTTAATTAAGATTTGCCAAATTGAAGTCATGTTGTATATTCATCAGCCAAAAACAGGTGTTATAGATAGTTTCTGCAGACGTTAATTCTTTGTAATTTGAGCTAGGTTTAGTTTATTCAGATTCTGTGTGGAATCCAATTTGTGGGACTAGCAATTTTTTTTTTAAATCTTGTGTCTGCACGTACCTTTTGTGTTTTCTGTCCACTTAAATTCTTTCCTCTTAAAATCAGGTTAACAACGCAGGGTAAACTATGTCCCTGTGAAATTGATTCATTGAACAAAGAGATGCTTGAAACAAACAAGTGCTATATGCTGGATTGTGGTGCAGAGATTTTTATATGGATGGGAAGAAATACCTCGATGACAGAAAGGAAAACATCAATCTCAGCTATTGAAGTAAGAAACTGGTTCATTCTCTCTTACAGTCTTTCCTTCCCTCAGCGAGGCATGTCCACAAAAAATAGAGATGGTCAAATTGTTGAGAAGTGACTATTCTGTGCTAGAAATATTGCTGGTTCCCATAGCCATTGATCTATACAATGCATGGATATCAAAATATGATAACGTTACTTAAAATGGGACTATTTAAAGCTTTGAAAGTCCACAATAATACAATAAAAACCATGAAATAATCAAGTATGTTTTCACATATATGGAAAGCTGTATAAGCTAAAGAAAACGGTTTGCATATATGTATTTATTATGCTGTTGTTAATAACTTGATGATGGACTACCATTTTTCAGGATTTTCTGAGAAACAAAGGCAGGGCAAATGAAACCCATATGACTTTTCTAACTGAAGGACTAGAAACTCCCATGTTCAGATCTCATTTCCAAAACTGGCCTCAAGTAGTGGAGACCAAGTTGTATGAGGAAGGTCGAGAAAAAGTGGCAGGTTTGTTATTTACTACTAGAAACTTTTGAAACTCTGAATAAGATAACAAAATGAATGTTTACTTAATGCTAATAGCTTTATTTGACCTGTTCATTTTTCAGCTATATTTAAGCAACATGGTTTCGATGTTAAGGAGATTCCAGATGAAGAACCCTATGAGGCCTATATAAATTGCCGTGGCAAACTAAAAGTAGCTTTTACTATCTAGTTCTTTTTGAATTATGATTGCAAACTGATAAAATCAATGACTACTGCATGATGCATCTTAATTCAGGTTTGGCGGGTCGATAGTGATGAGTTGACCCTTCTTCCTTTATCAGAACAAACAAAGTTGTTCAGTGGAGATTGTTACATTGTACAATACACATTTTCTGCTGGAAAAGACGAAAATCTTTTCTATGCATGGTTTGGTCGTGAAAGTATACAAGTAAGTTTGGCAGAAACTGAGATAAATTGAGACTTTAACATTGATGTGAAGCTACTTTCTTGTGCTCTCTCAGTATGACTTAGACTTTGGCCATATAGTTTTTTGTACATGTATGTATGTGTGTGTTATTTTAAATTAGATCAATTAATCAGGTACATACTTAGACTTTCTTATAATTCAAATTTTAATGTGTTTGGACCAATTAATGAGCTCATAATTCAATTCTTATATTGTTTGTTTTGTTGTTTGTGATCTTATTTTACATACAGGAAGATAGAGTTGATGCCATCTCCCATATGAATGCTATTATAGACACAACCAAGGGAGACCCTGTTTGGGTTAGTTCTACTTTCTTTTTATAAGCGACTTGGTTTTGTCATGACAATTGACATCACGCTTATATTCCTACAAACCAAGGATTCTTCTTAATTTCTATTCTTCAATGCCTTGCGTATTTAATCTTATAACATATGTTGTGGTCACCAATGTTTGAAAACTTTTACTTCAGGTAGCCCTACTTTATACTTCCATGATGAATTTTAAAACGTGGCATCGTAATGTATGATGTAAATAGCACAGTAAAGAAAATCAAATCAACTTTCAGTTATAGTTAATGCAATATGTCCTTTGCTTGAAGTCCTAGCACCTCTGATTCGAATGGGAACAACAAACATATTGTAAAAAGAGAGAAATTTTACATAATTTAGAAAGAATTAAGCTGCATTTCAGTCATCACTCAAACAAATGCTCGGATCTGGTTTGACTTGTATATTCTTGATCCAGGCTCAGGTTGTGCAGGATAAGGAGCCAGTACTGTTTTTCTTGATTTTGCAGATGGTAATTACTTTTAAGGTCTGCACTAACTACTGAATGAGCTTTTGTTTTCCATCTGCTCAGTTTGCTTTTCTTCCCGAGTTCAAGTTTTTATGCTTATTACGCGTAGTTAAGTATATGATATAGTTTTCTCTTATCTTCTCCCATTAGGGAGGTTTAAGCAAACGCTATAAGGAGTTCATTGCAAAAAATGGTATTCCGGATAAAACATATGATGATAACAAGACAGCACTTTTTCGAGTTCAAGGAACAAGTCCAGAGAACATGCAAGCTATAGAAGTTGATCAAGTAAGTCTCGCATATTTGTTCTATTCTTTTTCGTTACTTACTCGTAGAGTTTGGGAAGGTTTGGTCAGCTAGAAACATAAACACGCGCATTGAATTCATAAACTATGAGATAAATATAGATGAGGACAACGAACCGATAAAGTAATTAAACCACTTGGATTTAGTTTTCAATATCGATATCTAAATAATTTTTAATCTTGTTTATTTAGTGAACTTTCAACAGTTATAGATTTGTTTATTGTTATTGTCTCAATTCTTGTTAAAGTAAAGAGTTTGTTGCTTGAATAAAACATCCTTATGGAATCATCTCTCATGAAGCCTTAATTCTTGTTCTAGTTAGATCTTGCTGTGCAAGTAACACTTAACTTTCATGTCTCACAAAATGATGCTTTATTGCTTAAGTGACAAACCTCTTACTCGAGTTATAGTTCATTTAAAATATCTAGTCTTACTCTAGTAAAAATTTTGTTGCTCATGCGACATCCTTTTTTAGTTTTTATCTATTATTAAAACTTTAAGAAATTTTAGTGGGAACCATTCTTTGTTCAACAATGTCTTAAAGTTATATATTCTAAGTTACTAAAATACTTAATTTTCACAAAATCAAAAAACTTTATTTTGGTTTAGCTGTTTAATCTCTATTATAAGATATTCATGAAGTTTCGAAAATTGTGGTATGATTTAAGTTAAGATGAGAAATAATATTTTTAATGAAAAATGAGAATAATTAATTAGATCAATGATATTTGTATTCAGTCATATTAATTAAATTAAATTAAATAGAAGATACAAAATGACTTACTCTCACCCTCTTTAAAGTGCAGTCAATTGAATAGTTGAATCTTCTACTATAATAAAGAAAAATATAAAAACTAAAATATTAACTAAAATTTAATTATTCAATTGGTATATTCTATCAAATTAAATAGAGTATAAATTATAAATATAATAAAGTAAGTTTTTAAATTAAGTGAACAATGTTTTAGTTTTATTGACTTAATACTACTTTATAAATATAAACTTTTAAATTAAGCAAATGTTGGCAAAAATTTAGGAGATTATATTTCCGGATGAATAAGTTGTTGAGTTTTCTTAGGATTACAAAATTTTAAAATTAAATTGACAATTAATTTTATTTAAGGGCAATATGGACTTTTTATTTTTTTTAGTTCCCACATCCATGCTTTTATATATACTATATATAGATAGATATAGATTGACTATCTCTTCTCTAATGCCATGATTTATCAATCAATCATAACATGTTGCGCTCCATCAATTCAACCATTCAAGGCAGAAATATAACAAAAAATTTCTTTGTTGAAGCATTTTGATATGCATGGTAATTTTATCATCACTGTGTACTTCCGAAGTTCCCTATTTATTGATCAAATTTTATGTTTGGAATATTTTTAGCTTTTTTATTATGATCATCCATCTGGCGCAGGTTTCAAGTTCCCTTAACTCATCCTATTGTTACATTTTACGAAGTGAAGAATCTACTTTCACATGGATCGGAAATTCTTCCTCCTCTGTAGACTATGATCTGCTTGACAGAATGCTGGAAGTGATCAATGTAAGCATTCTTCTCATTTGAACTTGGATGTTAAATTGATCATATCTATCATTTTTTTGTTCCCATCTATCTATGAAGAGACGGATTTTGACAATGTCATTGATAATAGGGTCTGCGTTCTCTTGGAATTTTGAGTTATTTCACCCTTACATCTGATTTTAGCATTGTTTTGTTGTTTAACTTTGAGGAATGCATTGCTTTTTATTTTACTTGTATTCTTTTTTGTTCGTGATGTGCCAAAAGATTTTAGTACTTTGTATGTTTGGTTAAGAAACTTGGATTCTACACTAAATTTGCTACATCGTAATCCAGCATTTAAGTTTTCAGCAAAGGTTTTTTTTTTGTTTGGTCAGGAGCAAAGGGTATTTTTCACAGTACATGATGTGTGTTATCTTATTAAGTGGTTTAGGATTTTAAAATATAAGTTTGGCATGATTCCAGCTCTCTATTTAAGAAAAAAATTGTATCATACTTCTGATACAAAAAAAAAAAAGGTGCACACCCATGAATCTGTCATGGTATGCTTGGTTTTTCTCATTTATTTTTAGTCAATGATGACAGGAGTCACATGTTCCGTATATAAAGAGAGTAGTAACAAATTACTTGTATTCAAATAGTTTCTTGACTACTAAAGGTAGAAATTTAGAAAAAGGTATTTTTCACGAATCATTTTCATTTACTTGATGTTGTTTACAGTCAACATGGCAGCCAATATCAGTACGGGAAGGGAGTGAAACTGATATTTTCTGGAATGCACTTGGTGGTAAAACCGACTATCCTAAAGAAAAGGAAATTAAACGACCCATTGAAGACCCAAATTTGTTTTTAGTCACATTTACCGACGGTAGGAAAACTATCCTGTTCTTTTAAATTTCTCCCTGCAAAAGATGATGTTCCGCATCTTGATTTTGAGATATAAGGAGAATAAATTGCCAATAAACTTCTAAACTATTGCTGTCTGCTGGAATTGAATTTCAGGTGTTCTGAAGGTATATTAGAGGATGGCTTCACAGGCATGCTTGCAATTAACAGTTGGTGCACACCTTTGTAATATATTTTCATACATGATGGTTTTGAGTGCCTAAATTTAGAGTGAGGCTTCTTTGTTTTTAAAACCCGATAATTTTACTTGCAAGTGAGAGACTAAAAGCACAAAAGTCGGATTCATAATTGGCAGCAGGTTCTCGTCGGTCATCATAAATGATTTCTAAGCTATTGCATACCAATTTGTGCTGTGAATTAAAGCATTCTATGCCTGGAATAACGGTTTTTGGCAATGTCGTACAATTTCAGGGGAAAGAGATATACAATTTTACCCAGGATGATTTAACTACTGAAGATGTCCTAATACTTGACTGTCATGAAGAAATATTTGTATGGATAGGACTGCATTCAAATGTTAAATCAAAGCAACAAGCCCTTGATATTGGCAAGGTAAAATTATTTGTTTCCAGAAATTTATGACATATTCAGTTAAGATTGACTATATGATCAAAGTAAAGTTTACTTAGTGTTGTATCTTATTATGTAAAAACATAAATGATATTATTCACCTGTCGCATTGTTCTTTTAGATATCATGTAGTTAATGGGGATATGGATCCATTTTCTGATTGGTTTTCGGGTTCTAGCAGGCTTTACATCTAAAATATACAAATAGGAGTCATTTTAAGTGTCATACATGCTCTAATGTTATCGTGCTTCATTTTAAACTGGCAGAAATTCCTTGTTCTAGATCCTTTATCTGAAGAACTATCCTCAGAAAATCCTATCTATATTGTCACAGAAGGGCAGGAACCACCATTTTTTACTCGTTTCTTTGAATGGGATTCATCCAAAGCAAATGTAAGTCGAACAAACGTGTCACCCTGATAGCATAAGAATTACACAAGTTTTCCTGTTTTCGTACTGTATCTCCATGGCTGCTATTATGGGAAGAGTTAGATGAAGCATCTTTTTAGATGTGGATAAATATTTTCTCTTATTTTTAAATTCTTTAACTACTCTGCTTATTAGATAAGGACAGAATAAATAGCCTCCCATTATCTTTCTTTAGATTTACTCGTCAATCAATACTATGCCCTTAGTTTAATCAATGATTTTGGTGGTTGTGGATATTGCAGATGCATGGCAACTCGTTTGAAAGAAAACTCGCCATTCTGAAAGGAAACAAGAAAAATTTGGAAGTATGCTCTTGAAAGTTTTTAATTTTTCTAAGTACATTTTTTATGTATTTAATTTGTGTATTTCTCTTCTTCCATAGGTTAGGACGTTGTTTTCTCCCTTTAATATGCTTCTTAT
This sequence comes from Flueggea neowawraea, assembly GCA_948243855.1. Taxonomy (NCBI): domain Eukaryota; kingdom Viridiplantae; phylum Streptophyta; class Magnoliopsida; order Malpighiales; family Phyllanthaceae; genus Flueggea; species Flueggea neowawraea. Next base: position 6,778 of record CAODLS010709913.1, read on the forward strand.
ATTTTGTGTTTTGGGAGTGAAGTATAGGATGAAGGTTATCTCATATCACATAGCATAGCATTATAGTTCTGAAGCACTAATATACTCATGAGGCCAAGCATCTGTTGCTGTTAAAATTTGTGACCACGACTACTACTGGCTACTTTAATGAAATTCAGTTTTCAGAGCCATTTCAGTAAAGGAATGCATGACATATGCTTTCAATTGATTGACAATGTAGTGCATTTGAATGACTGGTTCTCATCTCTCAGCTATATATTGTAGTTTTATTTAATGTGATTCATCGTGTGAAATGGGACACTTTAGTGATTTTGCTGTTAGGTTAGTCTTTTCATGGTCGTTTGAAATTCCAACAATTTGCACAGATCCGATGCTGGAGTGCATATACTAATCTGGTGCATTTATGTCACGCTTGTACTCTGCAGAATACCGCTAAAGGAAAATGGCAATGCATACATTGGTTTCATGAGAATCATTTTTTTTTACCTACTATTTTTGCATAGAATGAGTGCATTTATGCTGCTTCAAACATGTTGTGTAGGTTCCTGCAAGAAATTTGCGGAAAGCATCTTCCATGGGAAGTACCCCAGATGGTCTGAGAAGCAGGTCTGTCACTTCAAATGGAAGAGGAAATAGTCCATCATCGGCATCCAATGCTTCAGGCTCAAGTTTTATTTCTTCAAACAACCACCTATTTTCCAGTCCAATTCCTACTGCAAGGAAGCTATTTACCGGTTCTCCCAATGGTAGTTCCGGTAAGATAAAACTTTTACTATTAATGCAGCATGATGCAATAGAATCAATATAAAATCTGTATTTTCTCACTTCACTTTTTTGTTCATTAATTGCACTTTCTCATTAAAATAATTAATTAATACTCATTTATTGGTAATAAGAAGACCTTCGTATGATCAATGACACTGCAAAAAGTATCTTGTTTTTTATATCTCTGTTCATTTTTTTTCTTAGAAAAGTTGATATTGACTCGTATTATTGTTTTAAATAATCTTCAAGTGTGGATTATGTGTACACATTGAAGCTCTGCTGAATGCTTGCATTTGTTCTGCATATTGACGGGCCTGTCGTTTATGATTCTGTGTCAATTACAATTTGTGTGTTTGTTCATTTCAGGTTCTCCAACGGCAGTGACAAGCGATCCTCCTCGGAGTTCAGTTGAGGCTGACAGTACTGACATTAGCACAACTTCAATAACCTATCGATATGAGCAACTGAAAGTAAAGTCAAGCAATCCTGTGCCAGGAATAAACATAACTAAACGAGAGGTGCTGTTTCATTAATCATCCCGACAACCTGCTCATTTTAGCATAATAGCATTTCATGTATAATGTTGATAATAGTTCCGTATGAATGAACAGCTAACCCCACTTTACGATTACTTTCAGGCGTACTTAAGCCACGAAGATTTTGAAGAGAAGTTTGCAATGACCAAAAGTGCCTTTTACCGGCTCCCGAAATGGAGACAGAACAAGCTCAAGATGTCTCTTGACCTCTTCTAAACGGTGCTAGTTTGTGATTAAAGCTAGAAGCAACGAGCCCCTAACTACGCAATGGAGCATAAGCAATCCAACCACAATTTGATGGAAACCACATTGGAAGTGATCCTCCATATTTTTTGAGTAGTCGACCCGTAATCCTGAAATAGCTGTTGTACTGCAGAACATTTGGCATCGTTCTAGTCTAGGTAGGTAGTATTCAACAGTTAAGGTTGCCTTCTTCCACGGACTTTTCGAAGATTTAGCCGGCCATGAATTGGACCTTCTATTCTATTATGTGTCCGAAGGCCTGTAAAGCTCAGCCTTCACTTGGCAACTAAAAGACAGCACCAGTGTCAAGCAATGTCCTTACGGAGAGTAGTGAGAGTGATTTAAATGCAACACTTTTGTATTACATTTCATATTATCTTTATGCCTAATCGTGTGAGTGAGACGTATTTCTTTATGTGAGATGAACAAAACAGAGAGTTGGCTTTATTTGGTATTCATCTGATTAGAACTTGACCTGAAATCTTAGCCTTTAATCTCTATCTTAGCCTTTGATTTCTATCGGTGGTGGTGGGTCAGAAATTGGCCTCATTTGCATGTCAAAATTCACACACCGTGTTCCCAAGTTAACCAAGTTGACTTGTAATATTAATAGTACAATCATAGAGTTCTATGATTTGAAAATTCCCAAAACCTTCAACATCAAACCTGTCCTGCACTCCTACAAACCAACCAAACAAAACCAAACCTCCAATCTTGACAAAAATACAACCATAGATTTCCATGATTTGAAAATTCCAAAACCCTTCACCATCAATCCTTTCCTGCACTCTTAAGAACCAACCAAACAAAACCAATCTTGACAAAAATAAATAAAAACAACCCACCCGTTCACATAAATCCCGTTAGCATAAGTCCACCGCTGAAACTCTCCATGTTTTATTTATCCGTTGACGATCCATCCTTGTCAGGCAGAAACCGCCGTCTACTGAACCCAACTCTGCCACGTCAACACTTGCAAATTATGAAATTAATCGCCCCTATTTAGTCCCCACTTTGATTCTTCCAAACACTAACATTACTCCACTCAACAACCCCCCATTCAAAATCAACGAATATTAAACAGTTTATTCTCTCTCATCCTTCCTCTCCTCTTACAAAACCCTTGTGTTTCTCCTCCTTACAATTCCCAATTCCCAAACATGGCTTTCCGGCGGTTCCACGTCACCTTTCTGTTACTCTTATACCTGATTGTTTCCTCCAACTCCCTGGACTTCGATAATTCACAAAAAGGCTACACAAAACGCCACGTCATCAAAGGCCCGATCAAAACGGTCGTTCTTCTCGTTATGGAGAATCGCTCCTTCGACCATATTTTTGGTTGGTTAAAGTCAACCCGACCCGATATCGATGGTTTAACCGGGCGCGAGTTTAATCGGATCAATGTTTCGGACCCCACGTCCACTAAAGTTTTCGTCTCCGACGATGCCATCTTCGTCGACTCCGACCCCGGCCACTCCTTCCAAGCCATCCGAGAACAGATATTCGGGTCAGAAGATACCTCTGCGGAGACGGCTCCGATGAACGGGTTCGCGCAACAAGCGGAGAACATGAGCGCCGACATATCAACAACTGTGATGTCCGGGTTCAAACCGGAACGTTTGCCTGTTTACACCGAGTTAGCGAACGAGTTCGCCGTGTTCGACCGGTGGTTTGCGTCGGTTCCAGCGTCGACTCAGCCGAACCGGTTCTACGCCCATTCCGCGACGTCGCACGGAGCTATGAGTAACGTTCGCAAGGACTTAATCCATGGATTCCCTCAGAAAACAATTTTCGACTCATTGGACGAAAATGACCTCACATTTGGAATATATTACCAAAACATCCCCGCCACGCTGTTCTTCAAATCGCTACGGAAATTGAAACACGTGTTTAAATTCCATAGCTACACGTTATCTTTCAAGCGTCACGCACGGCTGGGGAAGTTACCGAACTATGTGGTGGTGGAGCAACGGTACTTCGACGTGGAGTTGTTACCGGCGAACGATGATCATCCGTCGCATGACGTGGCGGCTGGACAGAAATTTGTGAAGGAAGTGTATGAGACACTGAGAGCGAGTCCGCAGTGGAAGGAAATGGCTCTGTTGATCACTTACGACGAACACGGCGGGTTTTATGATCACGTGCCTACTCCGGTCCGGGGAGTGCCGAACCCGGATGGGATCATCGGGCCCGACCCGTATTATTTCCGGTTCGACCGGTTGGGTGTTCGAGTCCCCACCATTTTGGTGTCCCCTTGGATCGACAAGGGCACTGGTGAGTTTCTATTTATGTCTTTTATTTAATTGCTATTTTTATAATTAAATTATTGT
>CAODLS010709950.1:0-12527 GCA_948243855.1 Flueggea neowawraea
TGAGAGTGATCTGGGCTTGTCTCGTCTACTGAGCTTGGTGCATGCTCACCAGGTACTGTCCTCAGCATTTCCAAGTCTTCCAGGAATCTGGAGTTCTCGTTGATTTCCACTGTTTTTTCCATCTGCACAAACAAACATACAATTCAGTGTGCAAAATGCTGCGGAAAAGCTCAGCAGGATGAGATACAGTCGCAAGTTTTGACCTGTAGCAAGGCTTGTCTTGCCGCTTCTCTCTCTAGCTCCCTCTTCCGTCTAGCCTCAGCTGCAGCTGCTGCTTCAGCTCGCCTTCGAGCTTCTTCAGCAGCCTTCACTTCTGCTTGCAACCTTGCCTTTTCTGTTCAGACAAGGACAAATTCATTTTTTCACAATAATGTTAACGCGTATCACAGACATGAGAAACTGCATCTGTTCACCATGAGGTGCAATTAATTTTAGTTGGTATACAAATGAGATATCGAAGTGCACATCAAGTTGCAACCTTTCTTTTTCTGCAGTTCCAGCTCTTCCCTCTCCTGCCGCATTTTTTCAGGATCCCCCTTATCATCCTGATTCAAATGTAAATAAAATCCAACCAGTTCACATCCAGACTGAGACTCTGGAAAATGGAAATGACACTATTTTGCAGGGAGGCAAATATTAACACCAACCTGTGAAAGTGTTTTTTCACGAGCTTTTAATATGGTATCAAGAAATCGGTTCTTCAGCTGGGCAAACCTATAGAGCTTCTCAGGAGAGACTTCTCTCTCACTTCGAGCACTGTCACCTACAGTATTAGTGGAATATGAATGGCTAGTGAGATGACACCCTGAGATCAATGGCAAAACTTTCTTCATCCTCAAGCTTACCATCTTGGGGGCCATAGAACTCAACAGAACTTGGCTTTTGCAGGGAAGTATGATCAACGTGATCCAACCCACTGCCAGATTCTGCAATAAACTCACGAAGTGAGAGTTAGCATCTTTATAAATATACAGCAAGAACGACAAAATTACAAAAAAAAAATCCAACAAGATCAGCCAACAGCCTGAGCAGATGCAAAACATTGCATTCACTGAGACATTCCCTCTTCACGGAAGAATTTGCCCATCTTAACAGAAGTGCAACGCAGGCTAGGTCATGGGGAGATTCTGAGATGATTTACAAATCATGTTTCTCATACCAAGATCAAAGAAAGGATCACATGGTAACAGAGTGCCAACTTGTTTCAGTTCCCAAGAGTTCAACCGATCAACATAAAAGTTTATGACCGAAATTCTCATATATCAAGGAAAATAGCACACACTCCTATTTGTCTGCCTATTTAAAATTAACTAGCTTCACCTGTATCCATTTCAAGTCCGTGAACTTGTGCAAGCATAGTTTTCTATATCTTCCAGTAGAACCAAAAAACCATCATTTTTAACCATGTAAGAGAAAATGCAAATACTTACGATTTGCTTCAATACGATTCTCAGCACTCGTTTTATTGTCTATTTGAACTTCTGAATCCAAAGTTTCCGGCACCTAAAGGAGCAAGGTTCATTTGAAATAACGTTAACACACAGTTTATAAATTCATTCCATCTGACTTGCTAGAAGAAAAACCAAATCATTCGCTTTGATTCTGGGATTATCAAATGTAATTCACCTTTGATGGTTTCAATGGACTTGTAGGTTTTGTATTTTCAGACTCACTTTCAGAAGAGCTTCCAATGTCCAAATCTGGAGAAGATAACACATTCAGAAAAATGACAGAAAAAAAAACACAGAATATATTGCAATTCAAAAACATAACACTTTCAAAAGAGATTCAGAAAGCTGAAAAAGTTGAAGGAATACATGTAGGCAGATTTAAGTATTCAGAAAAATATTGAATTAGCGGTCATGTTGGCACCCAAGCAATTTACCACAAAATCAAGCAAGAGAACTACAGAGAGTATTACAAAAAAATGGAAATAAATGACCCAAATAACATGGTTTACCGCCAGAGCCATGTGAATTTCTAACTTTACTGCTCTTAGGGCTAGTGTCCTTCTCTATCTCAACAGGGGGATAGCTTGAGACAGGAGCCTCATTGCCACCAATGTCAACATCGTCATCAGCGATGTCATTGCCTAAAAGTGTGAAAAATGAGAGCAAGTAACTGGTTCCAAAATGGAAGTCCTCAACCCAGATTCTATAGACATGCCCAGGTATAAAAGATATAAAAGAAATGACCTTTGTGTTGTTGCATTGACGAAATGCTTGGCCCAGATTCATTTAGCATCTGTAGAAGGTAAAAAGAAGAAGAATAGACAGTACAGTTATGAAAAATGTTTCACAATGTTCAATTAAGAAATACCTAGTCAAATAACAAGGTATGTTACCTCAATTTCACATTGTTCCCCTCTTGCTTGATTCTTCTGTTTCTCTTGCAAATAGTCATCTAAAAGCTTCCGCAGCTTGATCAAAGTGTCATCACTGAGATCATCAATGTCTATCTCAATTTCATCGTCCTCGGTATTATTTCCATTTGAACTATGTTCCTTTAGGAAATCAATGATATGCAAAGGCATCTCCGCCAACAAAGACTCCAATTCTCTGCCAAGGTTGTTCCTCTCCTCCTCAGTTATCACCCGCTTTACAGGCTCTGGCACATTTTCATGCTGAAAAGATGACATTTTTCTCTTTTTAACAGATGTTTCAGCAGGTTCCAAGGCATCATGGGGGCTTGACTTAGCTGGTAATTCTTGAACATCTGCCTTCGGTAATTTCTTCTCAATAGCTTTCCATCTTACTTCAAAAAACTTACTCATAGAATCTGCCATGATGTAAACATCATGCCCAGGTGGATTGTACTCCATAGCATTTCGGAAAGTAAGCCTCACGTCATCAAGAAATTCCAATGGGCTTGCACAGGCACCAGAACCAACCTTTTTCAATATTGTTCCCAAATCCATTGGATGCTTAATGATAGTTAAGTAATCTGGGATGTTCAACTTTACCACATCTACGGGAGTATTGAAAACCCAAGCAAATTCATGCTTCATTAATCTTTTCAACAGTGTCTCACATTGTTTCATCAACATAATATTTGTTGTGTTGGCGGCAACCTGTTTTGCAGACTCAAACTTTCCAGAACTCCCCCTGTTCCATCCTTTCAGCGTACCAGATGGATTTACTTTCTTACCCGACTTTGAGTTCATTGCTGAGGACTTCCTCAAATTTTCGGTCTGGTACCCGTTGTTTCCATTGCTACAGCTAAGAATGTCAATAGAAGACGACACAGTAACACCATTTGTTCTCGGCAACTCAATTCTCTTTTGCAGTACACGTACTTGTTCTAGCTCCAACTTCAGCCTACGTGTTAGTGCCTTCCTTTCGGATGGTGATACATGAGACAGCGACAAGTATTGAGCAGGGACACCAAAAGTGTCCTGCTTTTGGGAATTTAAGTTGATGCATTTCCTGGAAGGGGCATCAAAATCCTCAGATACAGTAAAATCTGCAGCAATCCTTCCTGAGCTACCAGAGCCTTCCATTTCACCAGCTGCCTCAAACGAAGTCCGGTAATACCCACCAGAAAACTTGTCACTATTTGTCATCATAGCATCCCCAATATCATGAAACTGCTTTATTTCCCTCTCTCCACTATGCAAACACAGTTGCTTTTTGCTTTTACAGTCCAACTCTGCACAAACAAACCATGGGAATAGAATTATCCCCTCGAAATCCAACTAAGCAATACGGCTCAAGCCTACTTAAAGTTCAAATAACTAAATAAATTTACAAAATTACATTTCAATATTCATATGTCAGAGTTCAAATTAACTCAACAACCATACTATACTTTCCAACTTAGCAACAGGTCCTGAACAGTCCAATCTGAGGCGACGATAAATCTCAACACAAAAACCCCCATAGCGTAAACAATTAATCCGAATATAATACTCGATTCAGAAACCTAACCCGAAGGTGAGAAATCCCAAATCAAGCCATCTTAACTTACCAAAATCTCCAATTAGATAAGAGAAAGCTCATAGATTCAAACTCTATCGCACCATCTTAACTTACCAAAATCTTCGATTACATAAGATAAAGGTCATAGATTCAAACTCTATTACACCGCGAATAAATGAAATTCTCTGCAATAAATACAAGTCACTGAAACCCGGACCCACCCTTACAGTAATGAAGAAGCCAAAACTCCCCAGAGTTTAATTACCAGTTCTCACTCGAAGCTCTGTAATTGGGAAGCTATATGAAACCCTAGATCAATCAATTCAATATTTAAGAACTCAAGAGATCGAAACTTGCCCACGCTCTATAGGCTCCGAATTAAACAGAAGATATCGCACGGCGTCGTACTGACTCAAAGCGCAAGCTTGGAGGGTGATGGAAGAGAGAAGCAAAGACGAGTTTTGAAGCTTCGAAACCCCGAAAGAGAGGAGTGTGTGTTGAGACTTCCCAGTGAGTCTTTTTTGTTTTGATGCCAGAGGCTTTGGTGGCTGGCTCTTATTTAAAACACGGTTGGAGTGGGGTGAGCCGTTGGATTGGCAACATGGAGTGATCGAACGGGTGTAAAAGTGGGTGATGGGTAACCGTACGATCTGTGTGAAGTGGTTAAGATTATGATTAGTAGTAGAAGAATGAGATTGTGAATTAATTGGGCTATTCTGTCTGAGTCGACACTAAATTTTAACAGCTACTACGTGTGGCGGTAACGAACTCAAGTGCGTTGAATCTAATTAATTACCTTAATTTACCAAGGTTAATAATTGTCTCGCTGACTTGTAAACTTTGACTACTAAAGATCTACGATGGTTTCACAACTAATATACCATATTACAACATATAACATTTAAAATACAAGACATGCTCGTTGGATACCAAAGAACATATAGTATACAACATCTTTTTTATTTGATTTGTCTTATCAAATATTTAATAGATTGTAATTATAATTTTACCCTTATTTGCTTTATCTTCAATTGAATCTCCTCTTTGTCTATTGATGCTGACCTTTGCATCCTACAAATTGGATCTTTATTAGGTTTTTATAATGAGTTGCTATAGAGGCAGTTCTTATTGAAATTTATAACTAATTTTATGATATTCATAAGAATATAACACAGTAAAAATAACAAAAAATTTAACCTAAAATTCAACAAAGGATTCATGCACATCAACATACATGATTAGGGTTAGTAATTATACCTTAGATTTAAAGCTCGAATGTTTGATTGAATGGAGTGTTAGTCTTGCTTTTAGTATTCAAGGTTGAATCTCCTTTCCTCACATTGCCTTTGTGCAAATATGTCTAAAAGTATCCACGCAAACGAACTCACTTTAGATTAGTGGAGTGTACTAGCACTTTATAATCTCTATTCTAATTCTCACAAATAATTTTATCTCTTTTATTTGTGACACTCACAAATTCCGCTAAGTCATGAGAAATATGACAAGGGTGTGCCTATTTATAGGCACATGGAAAACGCTAAATAAGTTCACTAGGGTTAGTCTTTCTTGTCTCACAAGAATAAGTATTTTCTAATTAATTATGAGAATTAATTAGGGCTCCGAGTGTGCCTAATTTTCTAGTCTCACTAAGGTTATATTTTCTTTGTCACACAAGAATAAGAACTCCTAATTAGGTATATATGTGCTAAATTAGTCATATCCTAATTAGGGTGCGCCAAATTTCTAATTGTCATATAAGAATAGAGACTCCTAAAAAATAGGAGGAGTGTGCCAAATTTCTACATGGGTTTATTAGTGTTATTGGGCTTTTAATTATATGATACATTATCATTATATAAATCACTCTATTATTAATATGCATGGGCCAAACTTATGTCACACATAATAATATACCAAAACATGTTTAACTTAATAATAAGTAATTTATATTAAAAATTCATTACATTAATGGATAATATCTTATATCATATTTAAAATATATATCATAAAACTCTGAATTATTATTAATTAATTAAATTAATTATCTTAATAATTCAATCACCATAAGAGAGAATATTTGCAAGCCAATTCAATTCGTTTTAGTGTATGACCTAATAAGCCCACTCAAAATTGGCAATGTGCCTTGTCCCAAAACTTGGGTCCAAAATCTATAAGATGTATCTAGTAATACATTATGATAACCCAAAATCAAGTGGAGTTTGTGATCCGAGTTAACCTTTCACAGTTTGATATTAGTCCTTTTGTTGCACGATATATATATTAAGCATAAGGTATAGTCACATGTCAACCTTATATTACTCAATGCGTTTCTTGATCCTAAGTAGATTGATATAACAAATGACATTGATAATCCTTTATCAATTCATTTGAGTATGCATATATTCCATCAATCCTACTCATCAAGTGGCCTAGAGATATCAGTCTTCATAAGAGAAACAAATTCATTACTCTCACTATCACTCCTCTACAAGATTCATGACATATCCAATCATAGCATTTATTATTACATTGTTACAGATAAAATTTGACTAAGTTAAAACATATGATTTCTCATGTAGGAGTCGATAATGAGTTTCAGAAAAATGACTGAAATATTACCACCGTATGAAAGGTAATTATGACATAAATCCATTAAGTGCGTTCATAGCGGGCCAGTCCAATACATGTTTCTTAACATGTATCTATGTTCTAAGTGATATCTCATATCCATAATCAGTAAAACGTAATTATTTACTTATCATTCCCATGATAACAATTGATTAGAGACATTTAAAATATCATTCATTTTACCTTATGGTTTTACTATCAATTCATACTTGATGACATAAGGAAGAATAAACTATTCATGGAAGGTTTTATCTTTATAAAACATATTATTCCATAGATATGAAATGAAATGTTTTTGTATTAAATAATAAATCAAATGACAATGTATAAGAATGATTGGACTAGGACACAAAACTAACAGTTCTACAGTGTGGCATAACAGGGATCAGGTTTTTGGGATTCAATCAGCGTTCGGTTTTTTGTTTGTGGAGTCGGTTCACTTGTGCTTGTGATTTTATGGTTTCAATTGCTTGTTGGGTGGAACCGAACTAGTGTTGTTAGTGAGGAATTTTCGTAGTAGTGCAATCTGGGTTGTCGATGATGTAGGGATCCCACTAGGTCGATCAAGGTTATAGCCGATTCAAGTTTGTTTAGTCGAACCTATTGCTATACTAGTTTGGCATATGGATGGGCCTATTATGTTAGGTTTTTTAAATCCATTAGGGCATCTCCAACTATGGTTTAATAGGAGTCTGGTGTAGTATAGTTTAAAGTCTGTTAAGAACGTCAAATTAACTAAGTCAATCTGAAATGATCGAACTTAATCAAAATTTAAAAGACAAGTTATTAGAAAAGCAGTCTACAAATGACAAGTGAACCGAACCCGTTCAATCAAGGTGTAAACTAGAATCGCAAACCAAGGTCAATCGGTAAGCCCAATTGAGTTGTGAATGAGTTGGGCTCCTGATTTGTATAGGAAGGCACATATGGATTAATAAAATAAGAAGCCAACATCCATTAAGGGATTAAGTGACAAACACTTTCCAAAAATAACACGAAAGAAATGTTTCTTTTTGTAGAGAAAGAAACTAATGTCTTCCTTACCAAAAGGAGACGATTCGGTCTTCTTCTTCCCTATTGGCTATCCTGCATTGATCAAGTGTGTCATCTAGACTGCGCAAAAGACGAACACTCTTGTATGTGGCATTGATTGTGGTTTGTTTGCGAGACCAACATCAAACTTGTTCCTACCCTTGTTGACCGTTGTTGTTCAGAATCCATATCTGTTGCCTCAGGGTTAGTGCCAATCAAACCCGCTCTTTTATTATTCATCGATTTGATAGGTAATGGCTTTTCGCACAAGTAAATGAGTCTTCAGTCATTAATATAAAAGAATATTTTTTTTAGAATATGCCTCATCAACTTCTTTATAAAGATAGCCTTCAACTTAAGTTCCCATATAAGTTGCAGATTGTCGTAGACTTATCATCAGATTCACTTGATTGAGGTATTGTCCGTTTTGGTGTTGCTATTGGCTGATGTGTTTTGTCCTAAAAAACAAAAAAGCTTCGGTGGTTTTAAAGAGGAATATGTCTATAAAAGGCCTTTGGTTTCAACTCTTAAATAATGTGGAGATATACTTATCATCAAAACAACTAATGATTTATTGGTCAACTTAAATTAAATTGAATTGAATTAAATTTGATCTTGATAAACTATTAAATAGAAAATGTTTTGTAGTGTTTGGTCTAATCAAGAAGAGGTGTAGCCGAGCTTGAGAAGAAAAACTTGATTTCAAGCTCAAATACAAGCTTGACTCAAGCTTTAAATCTTGTTTAGGTTGACTTATTTTAAATTTATTAGTTTGAGTTTAGCTCGTTAGAACCTCGTTTAGTGTTTGATCAAATTCAACTCATTGTGAGCATTACTAGATTTTTTACAAGATCATTTAGAGTTTGCAAGCAAGCTAAGTCGTTTAAAATTTTAAGTTGATTATTTAGTCTTTTAAGACAAATTTTCTACCTATTCAATTAAAGTATGCATTTTTATTCAATCAAAATTTGTTTGGGAAGCAAATTTGTTTTTTAGAATAAAAGTGCAAGAGCGGGTCTTGTTACCCGATAAGAGTAATTCAGCTCTCATTTGTTGTAATGTGTCATTAGGTTTTCGCTCGCCTTTGTTTACTAAAGTAAAGGCTATTTGGCATAGTTTGGAGTCGGCCACATAGAGGGGTTGGCTTGGGGGGATTATTGAATTGATCCTAAACTAGCAGCGAATGTTTTTAATTAGGTTCTTCTTTGAGTATGACTGAATGTATACTACTCAAATCTCTATTTTTACACACGTATAGATATGTACATTTGTGCATATTCGAGTTAGCTCGTTTATCCATCGAGTTCAAAAAATAAAGCTTGTCAAATTCATGCATGGAGCCGAAGATGAACAAAAGGCCGGAGTGCCAGGGCCCGAAATTGAGCAGTTCTTTCTTTATTTTTTTTTGCCAAAGCATCAGCTTGATTCAATTGGGTACGAATCGGGCCATTATCCAATCTCCTTCAGGAAAAAAGGCGCGCTTTCACAATTTATTAAGCATCAGCTCACTTTGGCGCTCACCCAAGCTCTCCAAGCAATTCTTTGCACTCCAAATCACCAAAAACCGTACCTTTTTCACCTCCACGAATTTCCACTCTCCGGTTCTTCGCTTGAATCGTCTCGGCGTCTGTTCAATTAGAATGGAAAACGGCGGTGATTGCAAGAGAGGCGCTTTGATAGTCCTTGAAGGATTGGATCGGAGCGGAAAAAGTTCTCAATCAAGTAAACTGGTCTCCAACCTGGAAGGGCAAGGGCATTCGGTGGAATTATGGAGATTTCCTGATAGAACTACCAGTGTTGGAGCCACGATTTCTTCATATTTATCTAACAACTCTGAGCTCGATGACCGTACAATTCACCTGCTTTTTAGTGCAAACAGATGGGAGAAGAGGTAAATGGCTGTTTAAGTGTTTGTGGTTGATGATTGATTGTATAGTTTGTGCCTTTATTGTGTGGAATTGGTTTTTTCTTTCTTTTTGTTTATTACTTTTTCCTGCAAGGTCTTTGATGGAGAGTCGGTTGAGAGAGGGGACCAGTCTTGTTGTTGATCGGTATTCTTATTCGGGAGTTGTATTCTCCGCCGCAAAAGGACTTGATGTTGAGTGGTGTAAGGTGGGTGAATTACTGAAAATGATTTGGGTCGATGCTGTTTGTATTAATTTGGTTCTTAGTGAATGATGATGGTTTTTATTTTTGGTCTATTTGTAGGCTCCTGAGGTTGGATTGCTGGCTCCGGATGTGGTTGTTTATCTTGACATACTGCCGGAGGTAAGTTAACTGACCGTTTCGAGATTTGAGTTGAAATATAGAAAGCAGTTTATCTTTATACAAAGACCAATCCTAATTATGTCCATTTAGTATATTTCATAATGCATTTTCTAGTACCATTTTGCAGTTTGATGCATGTCTTTGCATAAGATAGACAATTTGCTTCTATTTTGTTTCTTGTAATTTAAATTATTTTGGTGTATATCACCACTTGTGCTTGTTTTGATGTTACGTTTAAATCATCAGAAAGCTGCGGAAAGAGGAGGCTATGGAGGTGAAAGATATGAAAAACTTGAGTTCCAAAAGAAAGTTGCTCAATATTATCAGGAACTCCGGGATCCCTCTTGGAAGGTAAACATATATGTTCTCATCTAATGTTATCTATGCACTAGGGAAGATACATAGTACCATCCCTGTTGTGATGGAAATGCATGACTTCTAACTCCACAGACTTAAAAAGCAATTGCTAACTCCAAGTTTTGGTTTAACTCTGTGGCTGCATGATGTTTATCAGCTTCAATTTTGATATCGATCCAACAGTTTGCCAATTTATCTGACGTAGTCACAATTTTTCGTAAACTGTTGAATTCATTGATGTACTTGCTCAATCAAAATTGATAATCAAAGTTTAGTTACTTGAGATCTTTGTTCAGCCAATTTTTCAATACCAGCTTATTTCTGTTACTTCCAAGGAAACCAAATAGTTATCATACTGCATGTTGTATTCTTGTTCTCAAGCCCTAGCATCCTATACCTCGAAAATATTCAAATGTTTCACATGTTATACAGCTTTATTCAAGCCATTTGTTGAGCTTTCTTTACTTATTTCTAAGAGAAAATTAAAGTTTGTCCAGCGCAATAAATTCAATCGATGATTTGCAGATAATTGATGCATCCCAGTCAATTGAAGATATTGAGAAACAAATGCAAAAGATTGCACTGGATCAAGTAATGGGTTGTAAGAAAGGGAGAACCCTTTCTTATCTCTGGCCGCGGTAGTTCTTATTGATGCACATGTAATATATAAACTGTTGGCAAGTATTTTGGACTGAATTGTTTTATGTTTGGAATAGCTTTATAATATTTGACTGCTCAAAATCACGTCCATCCTCATTTTCCTTGTTTCTTATGAAGATTATCCAGAGTTTGTCCCTTTACAGGAAATATAATATGGGAAGTTTTATGCCATTGCTGGGGAAAACTGTGAAACTTCGTCTTCTCTTCTGCCCTGGTCGTCTCATTTTACCAGGTGAAGTTTTGCAGTCATGAGTACTATCATCTTTTGTAGCTGTAGTTCTCTACAGGGAGTCAGAGATGTCTGATGTCTTCCTTACCTGGAATTCTATCTCTTTGGACATAATCTGCTGTTATTTGTGGATAAAACAAAGATGGACGCTTTTTTTACAAAAGTAGATTGCATATGTAAATAGAATTCTCAAATTTTTCTGTTTATTTAAGATAGAAAGTGTTTGTTTTTGAAAAAGAAAACTCAGTGTTTTCGTTACTCCTGATGGTTACTGTTTTCTTGCATCAATATCTAGCATTAAGTCATTTCTAACAGGAGAGACAAAGATGAAGTCAAATTAAGTGATTTTCTTGAGTATTGTCTAGTTAAACACTTGAATTTTTTTACAGCATAGAGTTAATTGAAATGCAGAAACAGATTGAAGAATCATAGTCTTTCATTACATTTTTCTAGTGATACACATGAAAAAGGCTACTCAGTCCAAGCGTCCAAGCCCACCACATCCAAGTAATAAGCGAACATTATAAGAGCTACTCAGTCCAAGCCCACCAAATCCAAGTAATAAGTTAAATGGATCAATCATGGTTCAAACAAAAAATTACTGATAGACTAAATTGTATTAACGTGTGACACTTTTACACCATTAATTTAAATAGATCAATCATGGTTCAAATAAAAAATTAAATGAGCCAATTTGTATTGTTAACGTATTAAGTATGTAGACTCATTTACAACATGTTTCTTTAGCATGTTATAAATATTTGTGACTTATTTATGACTCGAGCATATTTATATTAAACTTTTTTTTTGAAATCTATTTATATTAAACTTTTGAAAAAGTATATTGCGTAATCACGTTGCTTTAAAAATTGCAGCTTACCTCTCCTTATAGTACATGGCATGAAAATTGATTTTAACAAGAAATAAATGATTCCTTAGAGAAAAAGAAAAAAAAAAGGGGTGAAGTGGGGTTACAATAGGAATTCAGAAAGAATTGGTTATTTGTTAGGACGCTCTAGTGTGCCCCACATGGTTGTGGAGTTAGGCATATGTCAGTCCTACTCAATAAACAAAGCCACTTACACACACATTAAAGCATCTACACTTTTTTATGATTGCTCTTTCTGAAACTAGTTATAAGTAAGTGTGGGCATGGCTCGGCGCGGTCCGAGTCAATCTCAAATATTCAGATCAATCAACCGAGCTGAAGGTCTGACTCATATTTAGTCATTCAAAAAATCGGATCAGTCTGTAGATTTTTTATTATTCTAAATATTAATATTTAATTAATTATAATTAAAATATAATTTAATATATATTTTATTATATAAATTATATTTTAATAAATATTAAATAATTCTTAAATATATAATTAATATTATTTTTATTAATTTAAAAAATATAATATATTAAATTAATATTAATATATTATATTA